>JARHVA010004958.1:907500-1167500 GCA_037957365.1 Torreya grandis | reverse complement strand
CAATGGCATATTAATGAATAAAGAAAGTATATCACATATGTTTTTTTATTTTTATTTTTTTTTAAATTAGAACTACTAACATGACCTAGCAAAGCCTATTTAATGTAAATAAATAATAAGTATTAAGTATTGAAGAATATTTTATGTATATCATCATTATTTTAAACTAAAAATATTTATTTTAGTTAAAATTATAGTTAAACGTTATGATTGATTAATGTAAAAATACATTTTCTCTATTAATTTTTAAATAAAAGATATTTTTATTTTTCTAAAATTATGTGTGGAAGAAAACATTCTTTGATTGATGTGTCAAAGTAATGGTAAAAGTAAAAAAGTTGGCAAAACTTATATTTAATTTAAATGTAGATTATAAATTTTTTTGATTAAAAAGAGTATTTTTATTGATAAAATAATTTATAATATAATATTATTTATATAAAAAAGATGGAAGAAAAATTCATACAAAACAAACAAAAAAAACTATCAATAAAAAAATAAAAATAAAAAATAACCAAAACTGATATCTACAATATAAATTTTTTAAAAAATATTTTTTAATAAATACTTATATAATAGTTTAATTATAAATTTCACATATTAAAATTATGTTAAAGAAAGCCAACATTATTGAAAGAAAAATAAATATTTAAAAAAATGTTATATTTGTATAAATTTGAAAAGAAAACTTCTCTTCAAAAAAATACAATATTTATCGGATAAAAGGTTGTAAAATCTTATTTTGCCGGTGCATTGGGAGATAATTCCATGCGAATCCTTTGCAATATTTTCAAAAACTTTCATGTATCAAAAAATAAAAATCATTTTATATATTTTCTTCAATCATTTTAAATAAATTTATATCTTTAAAAAAATTCAAATTCATTTAATATTTTTTTTTAAATCATTCTAAATAGTTTATGAATAAATGAAATAATTTTAAAAAAATCTAAATAAATTTAAAATAATTTTGAAATGTTTTTAAAAAAAAAAAAAAATTAGCATGTTTATCCTAAAAAAGTTGTGTGATGGATTCTCTCTCTTATCTAAAGCTTAAACAACTTTAGTGATGTGCTCTCTCTCGAATACTTAAGTTATATAATTAACACCGTGTAAAATATGTTTTATTTTGGTCAACAATATCCTCCTTAAAAACAATGTGAAACATCCAACTTTATCCTAAAGAGGTAACACTCCTATGGTAATATTGCATTTGTATTTGAGCTTTTAATTTAACACCAACTTGTGTGAGAGTTATTGGTAAGTTTATTGAGACCTGTAAGAAAAATTATTTTTTATTTTTTATTTTTTTTTGGTTTGAAAATGTGATAATGTAATTTATATTTTATAAAATTATTTATTAAAAATTATTATAAAATTATTTATTAAAAATAATTTAAATAAACATTTAAATAAAGAAATTTGGTATTTTTCAACATATATTTTTTTAAAAAATAATTGTTTTAAGATATATATTTACATTTTTATGGAAAATGTTTCAGTTTTAATTTAATTTGTAAAATAAAAAAATTTCACAAGCTAGATGTTGTGAAAGGTGTTTTGTGCAATAATTAGTTGTGTGCAATGTTTCACAAGTTAATTATGAAAGTAGGTATGTTGCACATACTTGTGTAGACTCTAAATTTTATAGTTGTGCAAGTATTTTAGAGTTTGGTAATAATGGCATAACTATGCAGGGTAATTTTCTCAGTTTCATTTCATTCTAGGAGATTGTGATGTGGTGTATACTGAACTGAATCATATTAAGGTGTTGTGGTGAGTTGTGAATTATGAAAATAAATTAAAGACTATCTAAAATCATTTCATACATTATTATAACTACATTTTTTGCATTAAATAACTATTAACAATGTCTTTGTGACACTTTAACATGGATTTATTGATGTGTTACACATTCTTCACTTAACTCAGTGTTTGTTGAATGTAGATTCCTCTACTATGTGACAAATTGAAGTGCCTAATAAAATTTATGATATTTAATTTAGAATTGTAAAATGATCTATTTTATATTATAATCAAGAAGATTATTACACCTAAAACAAATTTCTAAAATAAAATCTATATATATCTATATGAATGTATATTTCTTTACCCATATAAAATTCACATAACTGAAATATCATTTATATATGTTTTATATACATGAATTAATTCTCAACATAATTAAACAAACATGTTCTTATTTTACATATCAACCTAAATTGTGTCATAATTCCCCCACTATCTCATATTTTGATAGCTATTCATGTGCGTTCATCTAGTGATGTCATTTGTATTTCAAAAGCTATATATTTCAAATTATTCATTAATGATCATTTTTTATTATTATTATTTTGAATCTATACTAAGGGGACCTAAGCGACTAGAATGTGGAACAAGTTTCTCAAGAAAACACATCTTTTATGGTGTGGATTCTTCTATTAAAATAATTTTAGAATTTGATCCATGGGCCCTCAACATGCATCCTAAGAAATTTTTGGAAGATGTAACCATAATAGGGAGTTGTCATTATTAGAAACCAAATAAATATAATCTTTTATAAAAAAACCATAATATTATTTTAGGTGGTATTCAAATGTAATATAATGTTAGTTTGATTCAAACTATTATTCATAAAGAGGTGCCTTTTTTTTATTATGTCAACCATTCCATTTAAAAATCAGGGATATTAAAATAATAGAATTGAAACTACGTAATTTGGTATTAAAAAAATTATGTTATATAATGATTTATTACAAAGGTATGAGTGGATGTCGGTGTGATATTGGTAATAGACTGGCTAACAATATATCCCTTGAGTGGCCTTTCTTTCTGTTTTTTAATAATAATAATAATAATAATTATTATTATTATTATTATTATTATTATTATTATTATTATTATTATTAAATTTCTAATTATATTTTTTGATATTTTATGTTATATTTGGATTTATAAATGTGTTATGAGACTTATTCTTTTTGAGTTGTGAATATAAATCCATCATTTTTTTATCATAAATAATTTATACATTTTATTTTCATTATTTTTTATTAATAATTTCTAATAAAAAGAATTACGAGAACCAATTTTATAAATATTATATCTTACAAAAACAAAAAAAAACTCTAATGCCTTCATTTCTTATATATTTAAAACTAGCAAGTGTAAAAAGAAGGTATAATTCAAACACCAATAAAGTGAAATAAATGTTTCAATAATTGTTATAAATATAAAAAAACCAACTATATATAAAATTTACGAATATTTTAATCACATTCTATACAATATAATTAAAAAACAATATTTGATGTATCTTACTAATCTTCTTAAATTTCATTCCCCCCAAAAAATATATAATTTATAAATTACAAAACCAAATTCATAAATTTCATTTCCCCACAAAAACATAATTATGACTTACAAATTAAAATTCATAAAACAAATAGTCCTATAACAAAATAATTTCATTAAATCAAGTTCAAATTTCCATATATACAACAGCGTCCTTGGGGCTGAAATTTATAATTACATAATGAATGCATAGTGATATAAATAGCTTCAACTGCTTATTATAGAATAGTATAAAAGTATGTAAATAATATTTTCAAATAACTATTAAATTAGTGCATTTAATAATTCAGTATCTATTAGCTTTCATCTAATATTAATTATAAATAATTAGGTGATTTAGTTCCAATTATAGACCATCAGTCCCTTGCACACATCTTCATTGGGAGTGGCCATACCCTTCATGAAGGGGTAGGTAATGACTATGATAACACTTAAAACTATCTAAGAACAAGTGTGAGAGTACAATCCTTATCACATGTGACCATTCAAAAATACCATAGATACACTTGTATCTACTATGACCTCAAATAAATATGAAACCTAAAAAGTACTATGGAATAACAATGTATATAACTATAATATTAATTTGGATAAATAATTTATAGTATTCATACTCTAAAGAGTCTATGTCATTGTCAAATTATGCAATACTAATTACTATTAAATAACCATCAACACTTTTAGCATGAATGAAGATGAGTGATTTGTGTTCAGGCTCCTATCACCCATCATTCATCATCCCTCAGGTGGGAAATATACTTAGATCCAATACTTAGTCAAATCAATAATAATATAGTTGCTAATACATACAATATATATCTTATCCATAATAATAATTGATTATCTTGTAATTCACAACTTAAAACAATATATTTATTGTATATTTATCATATAAGAAATATGAATTCAAACAATGCTACAACTTTATTTCTATCATTATCACACCATATGCACATTAAAAATTAAGTGTAATTATTTATAAAGGTAATATTTTTATAGAGTTCTATTTTTAGGATTTTAATAAAGCATTATACCCTATCAAAATTAAAATACAAATGTTTTATACCTCATTTAGCAAAACATAACTCTATAAGAGTTTGATTCTTCCACCCAAAGGTTTAGGGTCTAGAATCATAAACTTACTAATTAATTAATGCTTTATTCACACTAAGTACATATTTGCCTCCAGAAGTACACCAATTCTATTATTTTATCAGGCATATAAAACCATACACAAGTTGTGACAAATTCATTACATTAATGTTAACAATCATAAATTATATTGTAATACTTTGTTACTAATCCAAGGGCATATTAATACTAAAGATTTTCCCATTTAATCATAGCTCTATATGTGATGTTACCTACTGCCTATAATTATATAAGGATTATTTTGAATAATTTTGACTTATACCCATTAAAATGGAGTGGAAATTTTTTTTCAAAAATAATTTTCTTATATTCTAAATAAATTGGACTATTTCAAACCATTTGGGCATAGATCATTTTGAATGAATTGGACTATTTCAAATAATTTGGACTTATACTGACTAAAATGCAGTGAAAAAAATTATCTCTAAATATATATTTTTTATATTTCAAATAAATTGGACTATTTCAAACTATTTGGGCATAGATCATTTCGAATAAATTGGGCTATTTCAAATAATGTGGACTTATACCTACTAAAGTAGAGTGGAGAGAATTTTCTCCAAAAATAATTTTTTTATATTCTAAATAAATTATACTATTTCAAAGCATTTGGGTATATATCATTTTGAATAAATTGGGCTATTTTGAATAATTTAGACTTATACCTACTAAAGCAGAGCAAAGAAGATTCTCTCTGAAAATAAATTTTATATATTCCAAATAAATTAGATTGTTTTAAACTATTTGAGCATAGATCATTTTGATTAAATTGGGTTGTTTTGAATAATTTGGACTTACAGCCACTAAAGTGAAGTGAAAAATATTTTCTCTATAAATATATTTTTTAATATTCCAAATAAATTAAATTATTTCAAACCATTTGGGAACATATCATTTTGAATAGATTAGACTATTTCAAACTCGTGGCACCCTTCTGGGCCTTCAGATTGATCGTTGATCTTTTGAAGTAGATTCCATTGTTGGGACACATGGCACCATTTAACTAGCCAAATTATGGATGAAAAAATAATAAGCAATTAGTTCATCTACTTAATAAAATATCTTGAGAATTTTTTGTTGTTCATTGGGAAGATCTTCATGAGCAAGTATCCATATACTAATGGATCAACTTGGATAATTTCAAAATAAATTGATGGAGTATCCACTTGAAAGGGGATTAGCTTTAAAACTTGGACCTGATTCAATACTTTCAAGTAATCTCCAATTATAAATCAAATTGCACTTAACGAGATCAAAGTAATTCTAAACTAGAATCGATTAACTTGAAATAAATTTAATTACATTTGAAATAAGTTATAATTAATTTGTATGAAATTTATGATAATGTTTATTACTATAATTATAATTTATAATCAATAAATACACTTGAAAGAATCATAATAGGGTGAAGTTACATCCTTATAAACACTGGTTCACAACTGCTGGCATGGATTTTTTGCTTTCTCCTAAGAATGTGATGATAGATGTCATTTTGATTCTCCAATCCTTTTCATCTTTCTAAATTTCATTTCCAGTATATCTACTTGATGTGACAATACTCATTTTCAATTTTTTATTTGTAACACAATTTTGAGAATTATAATTAATGAAAACTGTGTTGGCAATTGAAAAATCATCTCCAAAGGTCCCTTTAAAAATAACTTCATTCAATTCTTTTATTTTTATATTGAAGGTCTTAGAGTATCTTTTCCCCCAAACAAACATGAAATCTAAACTTGTGTAACCCATGGCTTGAATGTGTAGCTTCAAATTATTCTCCTCTATCATTAACCAAATGCCAACATGAGAAAAGGACTGTAGTACCACCTTCAAGATTACTTTGGAATAATCTCAAATGTAATATGACATATTTTATATTTTATAATCATATTTTTTTCCATATCATTCATTTGAATATCTTTTTTTTTGTTCAAAACAAATAATAAGTCATCCAACCCCAAAATCAATAGATTTTTAGAAGTCGATTTTAGCTCCTCTTTTGAAATGTTTGTAATTTATTAAAAAATAAATGAATAATTTATTAATGATATTATATCATAATAAATATAACATAAATTTTTTCTAAGAAAATATTTTACATGTTACTAGATTGATCATTGATGTGCTTTTGATTTGCATTTCATATTGTAACATATAAACATAATGCATTTCATTTGATGCATTTTTTATTTGCATTTCTTTAAATCTTATAAAAAATCATATAAACATATATAAAACTAAATACATGTAGCTATACTCATTATACATGAATGTACCATTTCTATTTCTACTTTTGTAACATACATATGCTTATACATGTTCATATTGAATCCTTATAACTTTACCATAACTTGAGCATATTCTGAAACAATCATGTTTTGCCATAACTCCTTTTCATATATGTTGATAGGAATTTAACATTGATCAACCAACATCTATGTTATTATAGTAATGAAAGTATCAAATGTTCTTATGCATACCAATACATATTTACATGTTTATATAGTCAATCACAGCAAACAAAATAGGATTTACTCTTCTAAGCCAAAGTTCACTATCACTAATTTCAAATGAATATACACTTATAGTTGAACCCCCTTCATATACTTCCAATAAGACACATTAAATTAAAAATTATTTAAATCAATAGTAATATAATTATCTCTAGTACAATATACTTTATTATTTTTATATTGATAAAGATTGTATGGATACTCTGCATCAAAATTTATAATATTGTAGACATAGTATAACACATATTGTGTTATTTTAAACTAGATAAATTAAACATATAATCAACATTTTAATGGGTAAATACAAACACATTCAAGTCTACAAAACAATAAAATGAACCCACACTTCCAAATCCCAAGATGATGCAAGTCTATATTTTATTATCTTCTACAATCTCATATCCATGAAGAAAAATTCAATTGTAATGTGTTCAAATAAATAAAGATAGTTAATATATTCTATTTTATGAAATTGTATAATTACATATTTATTGAAAGGGGTTTTCACTTTTTTTTTAATCTTTTTGTAGTTTGTATGGGTGCACTCTTTTGTTGAACCTTTGGTTCTTTATTCCCTGTAAGGTATTATATAATGTAATAACTAAAAAATTTCATCATCAATTGATTTGATATTTATATTTTAAAAATATGTCTTATTATAGAGTTATCTTGTGTTTTTTTTATGGAGGAAACAACTTGCATAGATGTGTCTTGGGTTATTGTGTTGGAGACACAAAGTTGTAGAGCTATGTTGTGAACTATTTTAATTGAGACATAAACAGATCATGAAATATTTTGTCATTATTATAAATAGTTGATAAATAAAAAATTATATAATTAAAAAAATATGCATGATCTTATCTTACTTTATTCAAATTTTAATGTGTCATGTTCATTATTATTATTATTATTATTATTATTATTATTATTATTATTATTATTATTATTGTACTTGCATGTAATGTCATTAGTGCTACACACTAAAAGATTGCTACGTTGTTAAGCTTGAAAATTAAAACATACACATTGAAATATTGTTAATACGTTATATTTGGAAAATGAAGAATGATTATAAAATAAATTAAAAATGTTATGTACCTAGTACTAATCCAAGTGGTTGTTCTTGTATTGGTTGCTCTGAATTTATCAAACAATTTTAAAATTGAATATTAAAAATTGTTTGTTCTTTAGTTTATATAATGCAAGATTAAAAAAAATTTAATTTTGTATAAGCACACACCAATCTAGCTCCTATATATACACTTAGCACTTCACATATATCTAAATTATTGAAAGTAGAGATAATTGTCACCCAAAATAAATTATATAGTTTGTTCTTGAATGGCCTTCCTATTTTGTGTGAGCCAATCATTTGAAATATTTGTACATCTTTGTTGATGTCAAAACCTTCCTCTAATTTACCTTATTGTGAATGGAGGATGAAATCTTGAAGCTAAAATTTATTAAGATCTTGAGAAAATTTGATACATGTAATATGAGTCCAATTGAATCCATCACTATCTGGACACCCATTTTTTACATGCAATGGAAACCACTAACACATAAATTCTTGAGAGAGGTCTAATTGTCAGAAAAATGTTCTAGATTATGGATGATGAATACATTGAAAACCCTAACAATAAATTTATCAATCAAGCCTAAAAAAATAGGATGAGATATTCTTTGTTAAAAACATCAATTGGATTCAAAAGATCAATAATTATCAAATCTATGTTCACACCAAAAATGAATATTTCATTGAAATATTCTAAAATAGATGGCCAAAGACATGGGAGCCTATAATGGCAACTGAATATTTATGTATTTATCTTGGGAAGCTAACTTTCATCACTATGTAGATATTTTTTCAATATGCTTATTGAATCTAGAGATAATGCTTCCCTGCCTTTTTTACTTTTTTAAATACCTTCATTCAAGACATAAAAATCATCAAACTTTTTCACAAAAATTGTATAATTCTCCATTACCTCTTCAGGTGTGATTGTTTTGTCTGGTGATAGTGTCAATTCATGGTTGTTGAAATAATCCATAATTTTTGATAGTATGTTACTTTCTAGCTTCACCTTTTTGCACTGAGTATCCATATTGTTCTACCTAGGGGTTTTCAAGAAAGAAATAGACTCTTTATCCAATAAATTTACTAGTTATATGTTTTATCTATCTAAAATCCCTTTGAATATTTCTAAGTACTATTTTACCAATCAAATTTAAATTTTGTTTATCTAAACTAGGTAAAGTATCACTTTCAAACAAATCAAATTCCTTATCAAAACAATCTCAAACTGGCTGTTCCATGAAAAAAAGGCATTTTCTCTCCTACAATTGTTGTGTTCAACATTTCATTTGTGTGAACAAGTGTTTATCTTATTCATGTATTTATTCCATCTTTTTTTTCCTGTTTCAAGATTCTTCTAACCTCTTACATGGATAAGGTCATGTGTAGATTGAACTCTTTCTACAAATAAAGCCTTACAAAAAATTTCATTGGCTTCATTATATTGGTTACCTATTTTTTGCACAATATGGAATGGGGTACAAGTTTTTAAAAATCTTGCCCTTCTAATAGAACATTTATTTCTCAATGATAGTGAATTATATTCCTCCTCTGAAAGAATTCTCTATTGTGTTGTAAATATGTGTTAGCTATCTACAATTTTGAACCTTACATTTTTTTTCTCCATCATATCTTCTAGGAATTCTTTTAATTAGATAATACATTGAGGGTTACTTGGCTCAAAAAGAATTAACAAAGCATCCTTCATTGTAATCTCTTTATGTTTTACAAATAAATGAATCATAGCATTCACCCCTCTCTCATTCAAAATTCTTATTTTGATATTAGTGATCCCCAATTCCCAGAGCTCTATAGGAATGTTCAAGGCATAATTATTAGAGAAATATACCGTGTATAGAATTCACTATTTATCTGATCAAAAATTTGTGTCAATAAAAGCGTATCAACCTTTTGTTTGTTCTAATTTTTATTAACTGGTGTGAGTAATTGTATATCCTCTTTAAAATATGTATACAAATATATTTCCCTTATTTTTCTTGTTTTCTTCAATGTTTTGTCTATCATAACTATAAGATATCTTAAATACATGTTTACATGGTGGCAAGTAGATAAGTTGTTTCCCCTTGTTCATGTTTTTCTTTCAATATATTTTATATTCTAATGGCCAAATTATATCTATCAATCTAGACATTTGAAGGTTGTCATAGATATTCAAATCAAACCCAAAAGTTTCACAAGAAGGTTAAAATTTATTTTTTGTCAATTCCATTTTACTAGGTGTAAATTTATTAAAATTAATTGTAACTAGATGGATAATTCCCTCTTCTCTGTTTCATACTTTTATTTGGAATTGAAAGGAATATTTAAGTTCATCCTTATCATAGGAAAGGATTATTCCAATCTGAGAATACTATTTTCTAGATGTAGTGATAAATAAGTATATATCTACATGTATGTTTGGTAAATTAAACAACTCAAAATACCAATCAACAAGAGGAATTTTGTTGCCACCATAAAATAAAAAATGGTGATGTGTATTTAATTTTAGTTTTGGTAATTCAAGTGGCACTGTATCCAAATTATATTAGAGTGAGGCCTTCTTATACCTTTTAAGTGTGGAAATTCCTTTCTCACCCAAAGACATTCTAAAAAATAATTGAAATGATTTAAATATTGATCTTTTATAAAATGCAAGTTGCATATTGTATCAGTTCATGAGTTTTTTTGTGATTAAGTAGTGATTAATTGTATATCAACAAATGTGAATTCTAAACTATAATAAAAAACACATATTAAATATTCATAATATATACACGAACTCACACTTAAACTAATAATGTATAACCAAATCAAAAATAAATTATATGTGCACCAACCAATATAATCTGATGGGCAAAGGAATCAACAAATATTTGTTTCAAATGATAAAGATGAGGAGGAAGTATTCTTCTAATATGTGTCAAAACATCCATAAATAGGTACCTTCAAGGTATCTTTTATGAGATACCTTTCAATCATGCACAAGAGTAAATTTTTATTACAAGGCATCTCATAGGAGATACCTTCAAGTTTACCATGATGGTATTACAAGTGTATTTCAAGGCCCTTGAAGGAATATCCTAATAGTCATCTTGAAGGGTGGTGTTATACATTCAAAGGGATGTTTAATGTATCTCCCAATAGATACCTTCAATATGCACTCAAGTATAACTTTACTTCACCTTGAAAGCACTATTGGGTGATAACTTGATAACTTGAATGGCCTTATAATACTTGGGAGAGCATTCATTGATGATGATAGGTTGAACATAAGATCATGCATTTTAGGTTCCCTTGCACACATACACTTTCCACCTCAATTCATTTTAATAATTTTCCCACTTACATTAATATTTTTAGATCTGAATAATTACCTTATTGTATGAGTGAAATTTCCCTTTATCTTAAAGTTCCTTGTAATATCTTCAAGGTATCTCTTAGGAGATACCTTCAAATTACCCGTGAAGGTATTACAAGGCCCTCAAAGGAATATCCTATTAGATACCTTGAGGTTGAACTTGCCTAGTGTTATTCAGGTTTATAATATCTTCAAGGTATCTCTTAGGAGATACCTTCAAGTTACCAATGAAGGAATCTCCTAGTGGATACCTTAAGGTTGAAATTGCCTAAATTTATTGAGGTGTATAAGGGATTCAATGAGTAAATATGTGTTTCAATCAAATAAGGTAGTTATCAACACATTGATTATTGTGAATAAGGTCGCCTTAGTGGTTTATTTTGAAAAAGGTTGGTGCTATAAAGGCCCACTTAGTGGGTATTTTCCCTATAAGTAGATTATCCATAAATTTAAAGTCATTAAGGCAATCAAGCCATGTTAATTCCCATGACATCAGGCCACTAAGTTGGTTACCATTGAGATGAAGGAGATTAAGATAGGTGCAATTAGTGATCTAGCTAGGAAAGGTCATATGAATTGGTTATTAAAAAGATCTAATTGCACAAGAAAGGGAAGCTATTTAAAAAGATCATTTAGGATTTGCCATGAAAGACTGTTACCAAAGATATCCAAGTAAGACATGCTACCATAATTCCTAAATCCACTAGGAAAAGCTCCTTCTAGATTCATTCTAGGGAGATTAATTTTGAAAACTTTACCATTGTCATTGTGCTAGCACTGAATTCCCACAAAGTTGAAGATGAAGCAACCATGTGATGTTTCCAAACTACCATGTGAAGAGGGATTGGTTTGGATCTTTCAACTCTTTTTAAATCTCATTGAGGCATTTGATGTACAACTATTACATAAACTATGGGATAGGGGTGGCACAGTGGCACATAATTGACCACACCAAAAATACCTCAAATAACACTATTGTACCCAAAATTCTCCTTTATTAAGTTTTCCTCTATATTCTAAGGAATTTTTTTTACTAGACTGCTCCTTAATCTCCTTCTTTAGTAAGTATAGACAATGATATTTTACATTTTCAACTAACGTATTAAATTCCTTTCTATAGTATTGTACTATGCAAGTTTTTAAACTTGGTTTTATTCAGAAATATTTTATCTAGGATTTTTTTTCAAACATTAGGTTTGAATTTTTGTTCATCAAAGAAAGTGTTTGGGGTTTATTTATCAGACATTTTTCTTAGAACCTATTTTTTGAAAACTTTATGATTTGGTGTTTTTTATTAAAACTTCTTTTCAAATACTTTGCACTTTAGGATTTCTTTTAAGGACTTGTTCAATAGAAATTTTGTTTAGATTCCATTTTTTTTAGGATTTTGTATTGAAACTTTTGATTCTAAGATCTGTTTAGACATTTTGTTCAAACATTATTCCAAAGGGTTTGGCCTTTAGACATTTTTTTCTAAGTTTTGTTTATAAACTTTATTTCATGATAATTTTTGGCTCAACACCAACACAAAACCTGACTCCTAATTGCCAATAGCCCACTAGACTTGGCTAGCACATCCTACTAGACTTAGCTAGTAAAGCTCGCTAGACTTAGCTAGTAAAACCTACTAGACTTAGCTAATAAAGCCCGCTAGAGTTAGCCAAAGAACATAAATATGTGGTTTCCTCACCAAATAAACTAATAAGGTTTGAATTATATAGGTAAAGAAATAATATGAATATTGGGCATTAAAAGTGTACAAACTAGAATTAAATGCAAAAGGCTATATCAATGACTTGCAGCTATTGATGTGTTTTTTGATCACAAGAAAATTTTAAGCTCTATTGATACTCTTTGAGCAAATCCCTAGCCACCTGCACACCAAATACAAAGAAGCAACTAGTGGAAATGAGTTTTCATAATCCAAGAAACTAAACAAATAGAATATAATTGATAAAGTGTTGAGCTCATGGCTTCTTCCCAAGGAAACTATGGTTTTGAAAATAAAAGTCTTCCACCCCCATCAACAAATTAAAAATGGGAGTATATATTAGGATGGCCTTATTGAATATAATTTTACATTGTGTGGAAGGCACTAGTGAGTGATATTTTGAAGCCCCATGTAATACCTTCAACATATTCATTATTCACAAATGAATTTAAACTCAATTGTTATTCTGTGAATAAAAGACCTAACTACTTGTGAATCTATTGTAAGTCAACAAAAGACTGGTAAAAAATAGGTTTTCATGATACATATAAAATATACTATGAGCACACCAAAAAAATTGATTGGCATCATGATCCAAGAGTTTTATAGGAGCACTTCCACCATCATCATTCTCCATCAAATATGGAATAGAGTTTATAGATACAGTGTTTGACACAATTATATTCAAAAATAGGTACGATAGCTACATAGAATTATGGGATGTAGTGGATGTATCAATGCATTTTCACATGAATAAAATCTATCCTCCATAGAGTGCTAATTTGTTACAGACTTGATCTCTCTTAAGAGAGAAATATTGTACTTTGTGGTGGCCAATCCCAAGGTGATTCCTTATATTGAATAGCTATGATATTTGTTCTTTGTTTGAAAAATTAAAGAAGAAACCTTTTTTCACCACATGGATCACTAGACAATCATGGCCTGCATCACTGGGGATGACTTTCAAAGGTATCTATCTCTGCCAGTTCCATATGTAATTTTTGATAAACATAGGCTAGTTTCATGGAACAAATAGAATACAATTGACAAAATATTGAGCTCATGGATTAGTCCTAGGGAAACTATCATTTTTAAATGAAATTCTCCCACCCCCATCAATAAATTTAGAATGGGGGTATGTATTGGGATGGCCTTATTGAATAGAATGCATGGCATGCCTAGCATTCATTTTATCAATTTGGATTGGATGCCATTACTGCATGTGATAATGACCAATAATGCAAATTTTTCCCTAGGAGAAATAATCAACTTCAAGATGAGGGAACAAGTATTGTATAAGACCAAGCGACCTAATCTAACATGCCATTTTTACATGATGTCATACTTATTGGATGTAGTAAAGGGCATAGTCTACAAATACCTTGATGAGCTTTGAATCCTGGCCACAGATTATATTAAGAATCACATTTATGATTACTACCACTTTATGCATATACAAAACACATGGTCTAAATTTCCAAGGATTTTTATCCTCAAGTATGGCATACAATTCATGGGACTCTACTACTCAAAATTGGAAAATTCATAGCACATATAATAGATTCTGTGGATGACTACTAGTTATATCCAAATTATATGATAATCATGATCATAAATTTCACCCTTGTGTCTCCCTAAGTATGTATCAAATAAGCTAGTAGATCAAGAAATTATGTATCAACTCTAGTGGAGTGTTTAGGAGGACTTGATAAAATAGAAGAAGGGAACATTTTATGGATCATGAATGATCATTGGTAGAATATGTTACACATAAAGGAAGCATTTCTGAGATGTAGGAAATAAGAGAAATCATTTTCAATTTCCTAACTTGACACATAGGGATTAAGATCCCCATGGTCATATACAAAAGCATATTCAGGGTTTTGGTATCCCATACCAACATATTCCCTACAACCAGGATTTTTATTTTTGAATGCTAAGGATGATGCCAAGGTCCTAGAAAGGATAAAACTTACAGGCCCAAAATAGGATAATCAGAGGATAATCCAGCAAGAGCCTTCAATTTTAGTGAAATAAATTTAGACTAGGATGTTACCTCCTAAAGGATGGACAACTTTAAATTTCTAGAACAACCAGCCCCCATAGCAAATAGAAGTCTAAAGAGAGACTTCCCAAGAACTTCCCTTACTATTAAAATCTATTAATAAATATCCTAGGTTGAGAGAGCCTAATCCCAAGAGAGATCCAAGAGATCTAATATATTTGGGTTCTTCTATTGATGAAGAACAAGATCATTGAGCTATATTGGCATTACAAACACCTATAGTTGCACCCCAATTGCAAGAATTTACAATTCCAAGGGTAGCTATAGAGGAAGTTACTACCTCAATTCAAAAATATTCCTCCTTAGAGATGATGACTACTATTTTTTATAGGAGGAAACTAAGGGCTCCACTCATATATAATCCAATAGTGGATTAACCATAAGGTATACTTTCAGTTCCCCAACAATAGGTTGAGGTAGAGAAAGAACTAGATGAAGAAGAAGAGTTGGAAAGAGCCAAGGCATTAATCCTTATGGTAGATAAAGAAAAAACACCAAGCATAGATGAAACAATAGGTAATAAGGCTCAGACTTTAGACCCTACTTCCCTAGTTTCTTTATATATTCCTATTTTTGGTTCAGTCCCAATTAGTGTTATTTTGAGAACTCCCAAAATGCCAGATGTCACTCCCACCCTTGATGTTTAATTTTCCTCTTCTTCTATATTACCAATCCCTCTCCCCACTCATAAGATAGAGAAGAATTCTTCTACCACCATTATTTCATTCTCCCCCACAGTTCCATCTACATCCAGTGTTCCTACTACTATCGATGTTCCCTCTGGGATTGTCACAGTCTAAACCATGAAGAAGAACATGGCCACTATGAAAATTGAAATAACACTAGCCACTTCCCAAATTCATTTTTTTTCCACACATATTATTTTTCCAATGACTTCCACAATTTCCTCCCAAGAGACTATTATTACATCTTCAAGAAAGGGCAAAAGGGGTAAGCAATTCATTACAATCTATCCACTCTCCCAATATGGATGTGTGGATTGGTACAAGATCATTTGGCCTTCCCATCTTGAAAAAATTATCAAAGGATTAAAAGAGCAATAATTAGTATAAAATCTTGAGGTAGAGGTTGCAGCTAAAGATGCACAACAAGTAGACCCTACCCAGCTAGTGATTCTCACATGGGAAATTTATTTAAGAGCAAAGCCTTCTAAAATGACCAATTTGAAAATTACAAATCTCCCATCAATAACAAACCTATTTGATAAGCCCTTGGGGATAATTCAAAGGGTTAAAAAGAGAAAACTATAGGATGAAGCTAGAATGGAAATTATTTTTGAAGATAAACAAGAGTTTTATGCCTTGTCTAAAAGGTAGAATAGACATTTAGGGCAATCCCCCTACATTAAAGATTTCAGTTCCTTGGAAGAAGCCCACAAAGATGTTATGGTAGCATTTCACAAGGGTGTAGAGATGGAAAGGTAAGAGTTAGAACAAGAACTAGAACAAATCAAGGAATACTAGTAGATTGTTCATATTTTAGGAGGAATTAAGGCTAAAGTGTAAGAAGTTGCTTCATAATGTTATAATGCTTTAGAGGCACTTGAAGAAATGAAGGTTGAATTATCCCCTCATATATCTTAAATGCACCAATTGTTTAATTCTTTAAAAGGAGATAAAAATAAATTGAAGTTATTGATCTTGTACATAACTAATAAGGAATACAACCATCTAGACTTGATGACACCATTGGAGGCATCTAATGCCCTCAATTTGGTGGTTATTAGAACATAAGAAGATATAAAATGGCTGACATTAGATGGGAAATTGATGCCCAAATATCAAGAGTATGAGGCACTCATTTTGTAGATATTAGATAATTTGAAATTATCTAAGGCAAGGGATGTTATAGGTAAGCTAATAATCAAAATTAATTTTGATCAACTCATTCGAGAAGAATTTTATAACTTTAATTAGATTTTATAGGGGTTAACACTAGAATATATTGAGGCATAGTTGATTTTTTCAAGAAGGAAGGTAACTGAAGTTGAGATTTTCAAGATCAAATTCTAAAATATAAAGGAAAAACATGAAAAACTATTAGATCAAGTTAACAGGGTATACTAACCTTCACTATTATACTTAGACATTATAAAGTAGCAGCATGATGTGAGTCATAAGTGTTTTCTTGACATAGAGGCAAAGAAGAAAAATACTAAGGTTGTTGCCTCTAATTCCACACTAGTGTCTATAGTTATGGCTCCTACTAAGGTTAATGCATCCATGCAAACATCCATTCAGCCTTAAGGGCTAATTTTTTGCACGTAAATTCAATATAGTGGCATCAATTGTGTACTTTTAGTTCTCTTATGATTCTAACTTAACGTAAAATTTTCCTATTTATTTTGTAAACATGCACATGTTGCATGATATTGTAAAGGATGAATTTAATTCTTAATGAATGTAAGCTAACTCTTTATATACATTACATATGGTTTTGACACTACAGTTAGAACTAATATTATAACTACGCTATGGAATCAATTTTTTCATGTACTTCAAGGATGAGGTGATCATTCCCTAAGTATAATTAAACATATGTAACCCACATTTGTAAAAGGTTAGAAAATATAAAAATAGAAGCAGAATAAATTTTGATTGTTATTAAATGTGTTTATGTATTTTCTCTCCAAGATATATGTAATTAGGATTAATCCTTTTGGTTGTATGATTCAATAATTCTTAGTGTGCAATAGCTGTGAGGAATCTTTCTTGTTATGACTGATATGCTAGTTTTATATGTGCAATAACTATTAAGTGATTAGTAGATTATATTGATCACTGGCAAGTAAGTTGATTATTTAATTGTTCTAAGTGTGTATAAGTGTTTTTATTTATATATTTTTCTATGTATGTGCAATAGTTGTCTTAGATACCTCATTGGCTCAAGTCATAATCTCCTGAGTAAGGGTGTGAAACAACTACTCTAAAAGGAGAAACCTTTTACTAAAGCCTTTGAGTTTACTATATCAAAATTATCCTAGACTATTTGAGCATGTCTATCTATGTGTGTGCAATATATGCTATCAATAGGCATTGGTTTTGAAATCACTTATCCACTTAAAATCTACTTATAGAAGTGATTCTTGAAGCTATAAAATCCTCAATTTTTGCCCTGCCTTTCCCTCTTTTTTGAGTTTATTTCTAAGATCTGCCCACTCTAGATTAGCTACTATCCATCAACCAAATTTTCTAGATTTTAAATTTATTTTATATACCATTAATCCATTCATAGCCTTGGTTAACAACCTACATGCCCTCCCTGTTATTCCATCACTTGGATGTTAAAACCACATACCTATAACTTTTGCTATGGAGTGGAGTTTACCTCCATTGAGATCCTAAAATGTTAGATTCTACCTTGTTATGAGCTAATGTGTATAAATATCGCATCAACACTTTTTACAAGAGTAAATTTCCCCTTCAAGGAGATACCTTTCAAATAGGCACAAGAGTGGATTTCTCCTTCAAGGTATCTCTTAGGAGAAACATTTATCCTAGATCTCTGAGTTTCCTATATCAAACTTTCTCAGACTACTTGATTGTGTTTGTCTGTGTGTGTGCAATAGCTAATCATAACAAACATTGGTTTTGAAAACACTTATCCATGGAGAATCCATATTAAAATGTAAATATTGAGACCATAGCACCTTTATTTTGTGATCTACTCTTCCCCCTATTTTAAAAACTTCCCAAAGTGAAACTTTTTGAAGGAGATAATTTCAAGTGACCGATTAAGATACCTTCATATTACCCTCAAAGAGATAATTTTAAGTCACCCATTAAGGTATTACAAGGCCATTGAAGGAATCTCCTAGTAAATACCTTGAGGTTGAACTTTCCCACCATTATTTTGGTGTATAAAGGATTCAATGAGTAAATATGTGTTTCAATTAAAGAAGGTAGTTAATAATACATTGAGTGTTGTGTATAAGGTATTTTTTAGGTCTTATCAAGGGGTCATGGTGTCTTAATTCAAAGATTCAATGTGAAACCCATCAAAATTATAGACCTCTTAATATCATCAAGAAAGAGTTGAATAAGGTAAATCCTTCATTGCATCATTTTATATTGAATAAGAATTACACTCAAGAGTATTGACATACCTTCAAGGAATTAAAAGGCCCTTGAAAATAATATCCTAAGAGATACTTCAAAGGGAATTATCATACATTGAAGGGAATGTTTAAATTATCTCCTAGGAGACACCTTCAGCATGCATACAAATGGAATTTTTCTTGACCTTGAAGGCACTACTAGGTGATAACTTAAAGGACCTTGTAATACTTTCAAGGTATCCCCTAGGATATACCTTTAAAACATTCACAAGAGTGGATTTATCCTTCAAGGTATCTCCTAAGAGATACCTTCAAGTTATCCATGAAGTTATTATGGTTGATAAAGGGAAAGTACCAAGCACATATGACACAATAGGTCAGAAGTCTCAACATTCAAACCCTACTTCCCTAGTTTCTTCATATGTTCCTATTTTTAGTTTAGTCCCAATTAGTACTATTTTGATAACTCCCATGGTAGCATATGTCAACCCCACCCCTAATGTTTGATTTTCCTCTTATCCCATATAATAAATCCCTCTCCTCACTCCCAAAATAAAGAAAGATTCTTATACCACCATTATTTTATTCTCCCCTAAACTACCATCTACATCCATTTTTCCCACTACTATTGTTGTTCCTTTTGGAAATGCCATAGTCTAAACCATGAAAAAGAAAAAGAACACTAAGAAAATTTAAATAGCATTGGCCACTTCCCAACTTCATGTTTTTTCCACATAGATTAGTTTGGCAATGCCTTCCACAAGTTCCTCCTAAGAGACTACTATAACATCTTCAGCAAAGGGAAAAAGGGATAAACAAGTCATTGTAGTCTATCTACTCCCCTAATATGTAGGTGTGGATTGGTCCAAGATCATTTTTCCCTCCCTTCCTAATACAATCCTCAAAGGAGAAAAAGAGAAACAATCAACAAAAAATCTTGAGGTAGAGGCTATAGTTAAATATGCAAAATAAATATACCCTACTCTACTAGTGATTCCCCTATGGGAAATTAAATTGAAAGAAAAGGCTTCCCAAATTCCCAATTTCAAAATTGTAGAGCTCCCATCAATAACAAACTTGTTTGATAAGCCCTAGGAGAACATTCAAATGGTTAGAAAGAGAAAACTAGAGGATGAAGTTGGAAGGGAAATTATTCTTAAAGAGAGATAGGATGTTTATGCCTTGACTAAAAGGTAAAATAGATAGTTGGGGTAGTCCCCCTAAATTAAATATTTCAAGTCCCTTACATGAGTCCCATAAAGATGCTTTGGTATCATTGCATGAGGGGGTGGAGATGGTAAGGAAAGAGCTAGAACAAGAACTAGAACAAATCAAGGAAAAATAGAATACCAGTCATACCCTAACATGAATTGAGGCTGAAGTGCAATAAAATGATTCAAAATTTGATAACACTCTAAAGGCACTTAAAGTAATGAAGGATAAATTAGCCCCTCCTATAGGCCAAATGTACCAATTTTTTAATTTTTTAAAAGAAGATGAAAATAAATTAAAGTTATTGATCTTGTACACAACTAATAAGGCATACAACCATCTAGACTTAATGACACCATTAGATGCATCTATAGCCCTCAATTTGGTGGTCATTAGAACATAGCAAGCTAGAGAATGGGTGACAGCAATTGGGGCATTGATTCTGAAATATCAAGAGCATGAGATGCTCATTTAGTAGATTTTAGACAATTTTAAATTATCCAAGGCAAGGGATGTTATAGATAAGATAATAAGCAAAATTAATTTTAATTATCTCATTCAATAAGAATCTAATAAATTTAAGTAGAGTTTACAGGGGTTAACACTAGAAGATATTGAAGTAAAATTGAGTTTTTCAAGAAGGAAGGTAACTGAAGTTGAGATTTTCAAGATCAACTTCTAAAATACAAAGGTAGAACATGCAAAACTATTAAATCAAGTTGACAATGTACACTAACCCTCACTATTAAACTTAGACATAATAAGTCATTAGCATGATGTGAATCACAAGTGCTTTCTTAAGATAGAGGTAAAGAAAAAAAATATTGATCCCATTACCTCCAGTTCAACACCAACATCTATAGTTATGACTCTTACTAAGGTTAATGCATTCATGTAGATGTCCACTCAGCCTTAAGGGCTAGTTTTGTGCATGTAAATTCAATATAGTGACATCAATTTTATACTTGTAGTTCTCTTATGATTTAAACTTATTGTAAAATTTGCCTATTTATTTTTTAAACATGCACACGTTGCATGATATTGTAAAGGCGAACTTTAATTCTTGATGAATGTAATCTAACTCTATGTATAAAGTACATTTGGTTTTGACACTACAATTAGAACTGAGGTTATAACTATGCCATGTAATCAATTTTTGCATGTAATTAGAGGATGAGGTGACCCCTCCCCAAGTATATTTAAACATATGTAGCCCACATTTGTAAAGGGTCAAAAAAAATTAATATAAAAGTAGATTCAATTTTGATTTTTAGTGAATGTGTTTATGTATTTTCTCTCTGAGCTTTGTGTAATTAGGATTAATATTTTGGTTGTATGATTCAATAATTCTTAGTGTGTAATAGCTTTAAGGAATTCTTTCTTGTTATGATTGATATTCTAGTTTTAGATGTGTAATAACTATTGAGTTATTACCAAATCATATTGGTCATTGGCAAGTAAGTTGATTATTTCATTGTTTTAAGTGCGTATAGGTGTTTTCATTGATATAGTTTTCTATGTATGTGCAATAGCTATCTTAGATGCCTCATTGGTATGAGTCATAATCTCTTGAGTAAGGGTGTGAAATAGCTCATCTAAAAGTATCAACATTTGACTGCGGCCTTTGAGTTTCCTATATAAAAGTTATCCTAAACTGTTTGACCATGTTTGTCTATGTGGGTGAAACAACTGATAGCAATAGACATTGGTTTTAAAAACACTTGTCCATTTAGAATTCATCCTGAAAGGTGATTCTTAAATCCATGAAATCCTTCTTTTTTTCCCTACCTTTCCCTCTTTTTTGAGTTTAATTATGATTCCTACCGACTCTAGATTAGATACCATCTAGCCACCAACTCGCCTAGATTTTAACTTTATTTTAGAGACCATTCATCCATTCATAACCATGGTTAACAACCTGCATGCCCTACCTACTATTCCATCACTTCATTTTTAAAACTGTATATATGCAACTCATACCCTCAAGTGTATTTTGCCTCCATTGAGATTCTGAAACATTAGAGCCTACCTCTCTATGAGTTGGTGTTCATAAAAACTATGTCAACACTCTTCACAAGATTATATTCCCCTTCAAGATATTTTCTAGGAGATACCTTTTAAACAAGCACAAGAGTGGATTTATCCTTCAAGGTATCTCCTAGGAGAAACCTTTAGCCTAGATCTCTGAGTTTCCTATCAAAATTTCCTAGATTGTTTGACTATGTTTATCTATGTGTGTGAAATAGCCACTTGCAATAAACATTTGAAAACACTTGTCCATGGAGGATTCATCATAAAAGGTAAATATTGAGACCATACAACCTTTATTTTCTAATCACCCTTTCCCCTATTTTGGGAACTTCCTAGAGTGAAACTTTTTGAAGGAGATAATTTCAAGTCACACATTGAGATACCTTCATGTTATCCTCAAGGAGATAATTTTAAATCACCCATTAAGGTATTATAAGGCCCTTGAAGGAATCTCCTAGTAGATATGTCATGTCCCCTTTTTAGTTGACATGTTTAGAGTTGATGGTTATCCTATTAGCGACCCTCGTAGGCTAATAGGATGGTTAGAGGGTCTTGATGGAGATTGGCTTGGCTTCGTTTAGTAGAATTTTTCCAGTTGGCTTTCATTTGGGCTCGATCAGACATGTATTGAGGGAGATATTAATATTTGATTAATTTAATTAAATATTAATTATTTAGCATATTTTATTGTGAAACCCTAATTCTAATTTAAGAAACCCTAATTAGGGCAAGCATATCTTTTTGGAGGGTATAAGGGTTTCTCATGGGAGAGAATTGATTATTCATTGATTATTGATATTGATTGTTGCTAAGAATTCTTTAGTGAAGACTGAGCCAAGGGTTCCAAGATTCCATCTGCATTGGAGAATGTCCACTCTTCAGTGTGTGCGATTCAGAGGCTGTGAAATATCAACTGATCTATTGCCGATTTGAGAGATAGCTTCATACAGAAGTTATCATAGAGGTTTACAGATTTGAGAGGTAACTTCATATAGAAGTTGTCACAGAGCTTTCCAAGTATTTATTTTATTAGGTTTTTGATTTAATAAGTTATACAGATAGAGATCTTCTATATTAGAGTCATATATCTTGAGATTAGGGGTCCAACAAATAGGGTGTGTTATATTGGCGGCCGTATGAAGTTCGTACAGATCCACGTAGAGACTGACATCGGCAGGCAGAGGCCAACAGAGACTGACATCAGCCAAAGATAGACTGACATTGGTAGAATAGTTAACTGACATTGACCGATGTCAGCAGAATATCGATCGATGATGGCATAATAACCGAGGTCGGTGACTATGTGTTGACACAGTGACCCGAGCAGTTCTAGATTCAGGGTTTATTTCCAAATTTGCAAAAGCCTAGGTTTTTAAGACCATTTTTGAATATTCTTTTATATACATGATAGAGAACATATATTGTAATAGTCTGAGTGAATAAATAAGACATTATACTATGATTTATTTATTTATTTGAATTTATCTTACAAAAATTACAATTTGTTCTTATTTCATACAAAAATTTAGAATACACAAAAAAGAAATTCAGAGCTTTTGTCTTGCTATATTCCCTATTGGTTGGGGATATTACAGTGGTATCAGAGCTAAATCCTACCATCCTGAGGGTTTATAGATCTTATGCAGCCACAAGAGTTGGGACCACACAGGTATAACACACGTAGTAGAGCCTTGCTTGAAGGTACCCAGGTGTTAGAGCAGCCACCAATCATCATGAGTGATAGACATGAGGGTAGCCCACCCAGGGGCCACAGATATGATGTTGATCAGGACACTAGAGATTTCTATCATGTTATGATGATAGGCTAGTAACAGATGAATCAGGAAATACAGGCACTCACTACTATGGTAGAGAGGATGAACCCACCTGTTAGATAGAATGGGGAACAAGGAGATAATAGGAGTGCTACTGTTAATCAGAGACCATAGCAGACCCATTCCAAAACTGTTGATAGACCTACACAGCCTATGTTTGTACAGGATGAACCAAAAGAAGCACCAGCAGAGGAGGCAGCAGGTGATTCCTTATTTGTAGATACCCTCATGGCTGTAAATGATGAGTGGGACTTATTATCTCCTCAAGTTCGGGAGAAGATGTCCTTTGAGCATTTTGTTAATCAGAGGAGAGAGCACTACAGATTGGTTAGACAAGATAGGAGGCCTAAAGGTCAACTTAGTGAGCTGAAGAAGGCTACTGGCAAGCTTTCTTTGACTACTTTTGATGACAGTGACAAGATGACAGCTCAAGCTTGGGTTCATAAGCTTGACACCTTTTTGGCATTGAGGCCAATGATAGAGATAGAGGCCATCAAATACGCCACTTTTCACTTGGATGGAGTAGCACATGATTGGTGGTACCATGGTATGGTAAAACTTCAGCATAACCAGGTGACAGAGTACTATGACTTTGTGGATAGATTGGTTGAGCAGTTTGACAGGAAAGATCCTAAGGTTTACTTTTGAGATCTAGCATAGTTGAGACAAATAGGTAACTTGGAGTCCTTCATTGGTGAGTTTTAGAGATTGGCAGTCATGGTGCCAAATATTTCAGAGCGTAGATTGGTAGTTCTCTTCATGGAAGGACTGACAGAACCATTGAGAGGTTGGATCAAAGCCTTTGATCCTCCTTCATTATAGGTAGCTATGAAGAAGGCATGAAGTATGGAGATGTTAGCCCCATCCAATAAATCTAACTCAGGAGGTACTTCTTCATCCAGGGACCATAAGTGCTTCAACGGCAAGAGGGAGAGACCAAATTTTAACATAGATAAATTAGGTGTTAAGAATGATTTGAAGGCAAATCTATCAACACCACCGTTGGATCAAGAGGCTCTTAATGATCTACACAAGAAGAAGCTTTTCTTTTATTGAAAAGGTCCCTATGATGCCAATCATGATTGTCCTTTGAGGCCTAAGGGCAAGGCCAATCGAGTGATGTGGGCTTATTATGAGGATTCAGATTCAGAAGATTCTGAACAACAAGATAGTTCTAAGGGGGTAGAGGCAGAGTTAGAGTTAGAGCTTCACATACAGGAGGCATGCCTATCCAGCATTCAGTCAGATGAGTCATTTAGACTCCGTGGAGTTCTGGCAGGACAGAAGGTCATCACCCTTCTTGATACAGGAGCCACACATAATTTTATAGATGCTAGATTTGTGTAGAAGCGTGGACTCACTACTAAAGATTTTGAGGGCATTAAAGTTAAGGTAGCTAATGGTCACACTCTTAGGTGTGAGCGTATGATTAGAGACCTCCCATAGCGCTTGAACAACTATGAGTTCAAGGCTGATTATTATGTGGTGAACATGGGGGATATAGACTTAGTCTTGGGTATGAAGTGGCTTCATTCATTTGAGGAAGTTACTCTTCATCTCAAGGACATGGAGGTTTGCTTTGATGTTGATGGGAAGACACATATTATTAAGGCAATACAGGGCAGTAGCTTCAAATATATGTTTTTTCATCGGATGGAGAGGCTCATACGACATGACATGATAGAGTGTGCTACCAAGTGCACATTGGCACCAACACAAGAGAGACAAGTGGACGAGCTTTGTCTTGAGGTGAGTTCAGTTCAGGAGATAGCACATGTGACAGGGACTCAGCTTTCTGTTACAGTCAGGTCATAGGTTGATGATGATATGAGTATGTCTAGCATTCATATTCTAGATTTAGATAATATTCAGGTAAGGAGTTTACTTGAGTTGTTGGTTGATTTTCAATTATGGATTAGATGTTGGTATTCTTATCTTAGTACTAGGGATGATGTGACACCATTAGATGAGAGTTGTGATGGACATGGCATGGAGTTTGTATTGATTAATAGTGGTGGAGATCATGACTACATTTGGGATCCAGGTGGATTGATTGGTTTATCATTCAGTGATTGCTTGAGGGCAAGCAATTTCAGGAGGGGCAAATTGTCATGTCCCCTTTTTAGTTGACATGTTTAGAGTTGATGGTTAGCCTATTATGTGACCCTTGTAGGCTAATAGGATGGTTAGAGGGTCTTGATGGAGATTGGCATGGCTTCGTTTAGTAGAATTTTTCCAATTGGCTTTCGTTTGGGCTCGATTGGACATGTATTGAGGGAGATATTAATATTTGATTGATTTAATTAAATATTAATTATTTAACATATTTTATTGTGCAACCCTAATTCTAATTAAAGAAACCCTAATTAGGGAAAGCATATCTTTTTGGAGGGTATAAGGGTTTCTCATGGGAGAGAATTGATTATTCATTGATTATTGATTATTGATATTGATTGTTGCTAAGAATTCTTCTGTGAAGACTGAGCCAAGGGTTCCAGGACTCCATCTGCATTGGAGAATGTCGACTCTTCAGTGTGTGTGATTTAGAGGCTGTGAAATATCAACTGATTTATTGCCGATTTGAGAGATAGCTTCATATAGAAGTTATCATAGAGGTTTACAGATTTGAGAGGTAACTTCATACAAAAGTTGTCATAGAGCTTTCTAGGTATTTATTTTATTAGGTTTTTGATTCAATAAGTTATACAGATAGAGATATTTTGTATTAGAGTCATATATCTTGAGATCAAGGGTCCAAAAAATAGGGTGTGTTATATTGGCGGCTATACAAAGTTCGTACAGGTCCGTGCAGAGACCGACATCGACAGGCAGAGGCTGACAGAGACCTACATTGACTGAAATAGACCGACGTCGATAGAATAGCCAACTAACATCGACTGGCATTGGTAGAATATCAACTGAAGACGCAATAATAACTGACGTCGGTGATTGTGTGTT
This sequence comes from Torreya grandis, assembly GCA_037957365.1. Classification (NCBI taxonomy): domain Eukaryota; kingdom Viridiplantae; phylum Streptophyta; class Pinopsida; order Cupressales; family Taxaceae; genus Torreya; species Torreya grandis. The sequence goes on along the minus strand of JARHVA010004958.1, from coordinate 1,140,158 downwards.
GACACAGTGACCTGAGCAGTTCCAGATTTAGGGTTTATTTCCAAATTTGCAAAAGCCCAGGTTTTTAAGACTGTATTTGAATATTCTTTTATATGCATGACAGAGGACATCTATTGTAATAGTCTGAGTGAATAAATAAGAGATTATACTGTGATTTATTGGTTTATTTGAATTTATCTTGCAAAAATCATAATTTGTTCTTATTTCATACAAAAATTCAGAATACACAGAAAAGCAATTAAGAGCTTTTGTCTTGCTATATTCCCTATTGGTTGGGGATATTACAAGATACCTCAAGGTTTAACTTTCCCATCATTATTATGGTGTATAAAGGATTCAATGAGTAAATAGGTGTTTCAATTAATAAAGGTAGTTAACAATACATTGATTTTTATGTATAAGGCCTTCTGTAGATCTTATTGAGGGGTCAATGTGTCTTAATTCCAAGATTCAATGTGAAATCCATCAAAATTACAAACCTCATAAGATCATCAAGAGAGAGTTGAATAAGTTAAATCCTTCATTGTATTATTTTGTATTGAACAAGAATTACACTCAAGAGCATTGACATACCTTCAAGGAATTACAAGGCCCTTGAAAGGAATCTCCTAGGAGATACTTTGAAGGGCATTGTCATATATTAAAGGGAACATTGAAATCATCTCCTAGGAGACACTTTCAACATGCACACAAGTGAAATCTTCCTTGACCCTGAAGGCACTACTAGGTGATAACTTAAAGGACCTTATAATACTTTCAAGGTATCTTCTAGGAGATACCTTTCAAACTTGTATAATATTGGATTTCTCCTTTAAGATATCTCCTAGGAAATACCTTCAAGTTATCCATGAATGTATCAGAAGGCCCTTGAATGAATCTCTTAGTAGATACCTCAAGGTTGAACTTGCCCAGTGTTATTGAGTTGTATAAGGGATTCAATGAGTAAATAGGTGTTTTAATCAAAGAAATTAGTTATAAATACATTGATTATTATGAATAAAGTCTCTTTGGAGATACCTTTAACATCCCCCTTAAATTTATGATAATGCCCTTCAAGATATCTACTATAATATTACTTCAATGGCCTTATAATACCTTCATGGGTAACTTGAAGGAATTACAAGGCCCTTGATATAATCTCCTAGGAGATACTTCAAAGGGTGTTATCATACATTGAAGGGAACATTGAAATTATCTCATAATAGATACCTTTAACATGAACAAGTGGAATTTTCCTTTATGTGGAAGGCACTATTGGGTGATATTTCAAAGGCCTTTGTAATACCTTTCAAACATGCACAAAAGTGTATTTTACCTTCTAGGTATATTTTAGGAGATACCTTTCAAATAGGCACAAGAGTGGATTTCTCCTTCAAGGTATCTCCTAAGAGATACTTTCAAGTTACCTATGAAGGTATTAATTTCATACTTTTTATTTTGTAACCCGATAACAACTTAGCCTTAATTGGCATGTGACAGTGTTGCATGCACTAGTCACTTAGCCATAAAGTTTTGAATTTTGTCACACATATATTAGATTTTGAAAATTCTCATGACCTAGTGACCCAGTGAAACTCTACCACTTGGCACCGAATCACAACCTTCTAAGGATCATATTATTTTCTAGTCTTGTGACCACATGACCCTATCATATTGTGCCATTTGGCACCCATTTACAACATTTTGAGTACAAGGAAGAGTTATAAAGTCTAAAAACCAAAGACCCAATGGGAATGTACCACTTATCATTCAACATTACAATTCAATGCACAAAAGAGTTATAACCCAACTAGAGCATGACATGTGGTACCCAATCACAACCTTTCAAGGCCCTTAATGATTTTTAAAGTCCCATAGAAAATGATCAAATTGAATCATGTCATTTAACACTCAATCACACCCTTTGTACCCCTATATCTAAGGTGCAATATTTAATATATCAATACTGTAATTGCATGATAAAATGACACCTGATAGCTAGTCACTTAAATCTTGGATAGTTGGATACTACAAGGAAACCACCCAGTAGTTGGAATCAATAGGTTGAGGACATGTGGACCCCTATCTTATAAGTTCTATATAGTTAGAAAAAAATTAAAGAGTCACATGGGTTTTAAGTCAAAGCAAGTTATGTGACAAAGCGATACAACCACATCATGGCAACATTGTGAGTGCATGATAAGTTGACACCTATCACTCAATAACCCAATATTAAATAGTTAGATGTTATTTGGAATCCACCTAGTAGTTAGGACCAATAGACTAATGACATATGTACCCATTACTCATGGTAATACATGATCAAAGGAAGTTCATCAACCCAGCAAAGAGTGAACCAATCAAAGGGTGTCACTTGTAAAAATATCATGCAGCACACCTAGGTACATGGTACTAAAAATAAAAGGATAAGGTACATAAGATAAATCCAAGTTTTAAATGTATGTTTTTGGTGGGAATTGAATGCTGATGAGACTCATTTCAGTGGTTATAAAGCTTGAAAAATTCAAGCCTATGATGGGAAGATGCATGGACAAATTGAGAGTGGTTATTGCTTAGTTCCCAAAAGTGGATTTTTTAAGATATTATAATAAAAATAATAAAACTAAATAACCACCTGTCTTTACGTCAAAGCAAGTAAAACATACTTGTCATTTATGGCTCATATCTTTCAGTTCAAAATTCTAGAAAATATAGAGTTTAAAGCTTGTAATCTCAAGGCTTTGCATTCACTTTTAATTACTATTTTTTTAATAAATATAAAGTGGTTTATGCTATTTGATAAATTTTTTATGTTCATTCATCCAAAATTAAGACAATATAGGAGCTCATCAATCAAAATTCAAAATTCATGGCTGAAGTAGGAACGTTTGGAACCATCAAGTTAGAATAGGTCCCATTTTTTGATTCATATGGGATAAAAATAGTCTTCCAAGACACCAATTTTAATACCATTGCATTTTCTATAGAAAAAAAACACTACAATGACTTATTCTACAATGTGGAGAGGATGGTGGACTAGGATAGTGAAGATGAGGAAGATGTCAGTGTTGTAGAAGCAAGGTCTAACATCTTATCACTCAAGTCTATGGGATTGCATAAAGTTGCATCCAACCTAGAGTTAATCCCCTATGTGGATTTAGTCCAAATATTTATTCATTCTTGGTGTATAGATAACACGATCAAATCTATCAATTCAGATTTGAATATCACCTTTATAGGCAGGTTAACCTTTTAGGCCTACTATGATTTACCCAAGCCTAAAATTATTTATAATAAAGAAACCATAACCCAATAGCTCAACTCAAATAATATCATATAAGTCTTGAGAATTAGGGTGAAAAACCCAAAGAAGTTTGTCTACAAGTTCAAAAACAATAAAATACCCATCACTCAATTCAAGAAGGGGGTGATGATGGGGATGGCCATAATGAATAGGTTACATGGAGCATAATACACCAACCAAGTGGACGAGGATTTGGTTCCACTCATGTCGATGATCATAGATGACTCCACCACTCCCCCTCTTGGGGAAATCATTTCCTTCAATTTAACTATCAAAATCAGGAAGACCATGGCCAACCAAGGAAACCATTTCTATATGATGTCCTACTTGGTTAATTTCATTTGCTCCACTCTAAATTTCCCCAAGTTCACCAATTGGGATCTAAACTTAAAATGGACCATACCCCATGTCTTCATGAATGTTAGAATTTATAGGTACATGTAAGAGATATGGGCCATTTTTTAATAGTTCTACCTAATTATATATAGGGCCATCTATGAAAAGACTATACCCAAGTTGTCAAAAGAGATCAAGGTAACACTTAACACATTTTTAACCCACTGGTACTACCCCAACTACACTATAATAAGAGTTTATGGGATCAAAATAACCCCATTTAGGTTTCCCATCAAAGTGTTAGACAAGATGGCTAAGCAGTAGATTGGCTTCTAACTACTCGTAGGAATAGATGGACTATACAAAAATAAGAATAAGGGAATGGTCCATCCCAATTAACCAACATTGGCTGATTTAAAGTTAAGACTTGGTACTTAGTCATGGGTACTGCCAAACATAGGTCTACCTTCAATCTAGAAAATGAAACTAATAAGGAATGGGAGCCTACACACTTGACATTTAATTATTGCATCAAACATAGGATAACTCCCAGCATTACATACCATCATGAGCCCAAGGAGGGAGAACAATTTTACCTCAATGTAGCTAATGATGTAAATGTCAAGCAGAGGCTAATGGATGTAAATATCACATGGGTGAAAGGAATACTAGATGGTGTAGAGTTTTTTCTTGTGTCTAAACAATAAGATACTTAGGCTGGAGCATCAACATCTCTAGTCCATATTATTAGTATTAGAAAAGAAGGCCTGATAGACCCATAACTCAATCGAAGAATACTCTAGGCATTGTCTCCTACTTTAGAGAAGGGAGGAACTGGTTCATGGGAACAAGTTGAGCAAGCTTCCACCTTAGGGTTCTCATCTGGTAGTCTATCCCAAATATAAGGTGCCACCTCTACATAGGCAACACCTTTAGTAGAGGTGATGGTAACTCATATACCATCAACTTCAAGTCATCCATTACCTCCCCTTCCTTCTAATGGAGAATGTTTGACTATTATAGGTTAGTAAAATATTTTGTTAACTCTTTTTTCCTCTATAAGTAACCCTTAAACATATTTGGTCAACTACTAACTCTAGGCCATATCAACCTCCTACCTTATAGGCCCCTCACCAAAATTATAATTAGGCATGTAACCATGTCATTACCCACTATCACTCCATTTAGCATATCATCCACCTCCATAGTTTTGGTTATGGCCAATTTTCCCCTATTCATTCCCTAACCTATGCCTAGACCTGGTCTACAATTTCCTAAGAAGAGGCCCACTATCATCATCCCATAAGTTCCCCTATTCTCTACTAGTTCTTCAACTAGCACTAGTGCTTCTTCTTCCCCTAAATATACATTTATATTGTTCATGACCACTGATTCTTCCTAGACATCTATCTTCCAAGGGTTAACTCCATCTCATCCATTACCTCCATCAATAGATCCCCTAAGTGGTTCTTCATATAAGACATGGATTAAGCAGATGCAATCAACCAAAAATATATATAAAAAACACCATTTATATAAGTTTATTTATTTATATATATAAGGTGTTAAATATATAATGTTTTTATAATAAATTAGCTGATATATATATATATATATATATATATATAAGCACCATATATAAATAATTAAAAACACCATATATATAAGGTTATTAAATTATGTTGCATTGGCCACCAAATACAAGCATTATAATGATCTATTATACCATGTGGAAAAGACTATAGACTGAGATAGTGATGATGAGGAAGGCTCTGATGATGTATAAGACAGGTTGGATATCTTGGCACTCAATTCTATAAGATTACACAAGGATGTATTCAACCCAGAGGTACTTCCTTATGTGAACTTATCCACCAAATATTTCTTCAATCCAAGTGTGTCGAGAATATTCTCTAATTTTTAAGACACTAAATACCTTATCCGCAGATAGGTTTCATATATATGGTTCTCTTGTAAACATCTTAGGCATTTGAAGGCCTATATATAGGATCCCTCCCCCTTCATTATACTTCATAATATAATTTTTTGGAAGTAATGTAAAGAGAAGGAAGAATTCCTAGGATTTTCTCACTATTTCATTATTTTCATTTGTTCCTATTTCTCAAGCTTTGCTAATAACACATGATTTCATTTCTTCAATGTTTAAATCTGATAATAGTTCTTTGAATGTATCTTGTTAGTTTGTCCTTTTAGCTATTCTAACAAAGTTTGTTATGTATGATTTATTTTCCTTATATTCTAATAATGAATATGCTTAAAATAATTTATTCTAGGTAGTTATTTTATATCATACTTTCCATATATATGCATTATATCTACCCTAAAATCCATACTACATTTATGATATTCTGAGTTTAGCACTAGAATCCCATATATGTTAGTTTTATTTTCACTATAGTTAGAAGGAACCAAAGGAGATATATTTGTATTTTTTATTTCAAAGAAAATTTTCTTTTCTAGTCTACCCTGCTTTCCCTTTTGAACTTTTTTAACATGAATCACTTTAGATTAATGCTCACTATAAATATCCACTTATTCATTTAAAGTTTGGGCATATATTGGAAAAATACAAAAGAAATTTTAAATCATAACTATTTTGGAATATATTTTTACCCTTGGAGAGGGTTATTCAGGCACTCTCCAACCTAGCCACAAAATGGGAACACCTCTAGGATGTGGGTATCCTGTAATGGAGGTGAACCTCTGGTTATGGGCCAATTCCCTAGGTGTAACAATTAATCTCTTAATGAACTAATCTAAACTACTAATTACCAAATAAAAATGTTGGAAATAGGATAAATGGATGACTAAAAATATAAAAGGGTGATACACCAATATTTGACACTCCTCATTAATCTAAGACACACAAATATGATAGCCAAGAACTCATATAGTCATACAAACTCATTAACTATCTTATTGCATAAGTGTTTCTTAAGAATGATCAAAGAAATATGATAAAAGAGGAAAGGGTGATCATATCCACAGCCTATCTTCACCTAATGACTGATATATCACATCCTAAGACCTACAAACATAAAACTATCTTGCATAGAGGTACGAGAGAGAGGATAAACACCAAGAAAGAGAGATCCTTCATAAATTATTCATGCATAAACTCAACTAAACACAATATAAAATCATATATAAAGGTAAATTAACTCTTATATTATTGTCAAAAGGTATTTTTATTAAAAAATGGGTATGGATAAGTCATACCATAAGAGGAAGTAGTCTTTTACAATGAGAAAAATGAGAGATATATAGAAGAAAATAGAAGAGAGATGAGGGGAAAATAGATGATGACTTAAGAGATGTCATCCTACATGGAGAAAGTATTTATTCTTATAGAAGCTTTATTAAATGATTTAAATTTCCTCCTCTTTCCACTTATCCTCTCCCACTTTCCAAATTCATCATATCTCCCACATGGTTTCTAGAATTCTATAGACACTTTGTGAAGACTTGTCAAAACAACACAGTATTATAGCTACGATATTAACCAATTTTGATCATACATTTTTCCAATTTAAAATGAACATAATTACAAAGAGGTAGAATCTATCTTTTCAATACAATAAATGGTATTAAAAATAGAGCTATGTATCAAAATATATGGTTAAAAAATCAACACACAGTCACACACATTTGCATCAGCACCTTGAAAACATGGAAAAATGGAAAATCACATAGCAATATATGAACAAAACCCATCATATCTTATATTTACATATTTATCATGAAAATATGCTCAAAATGTTTTTTTTTTTTAAAGATAAAAATAACTCCTTTGACCTTCCCTCTAAGTGTTTTATGGTGAAAATTTGATTGAGTGATCAATCTTCTTAGAAAGGTCACTTTGCATCATCATAATTTTTCACTAGAAGCTCACATAGTTGTGAAAAAAATGCATTACCTTCTCATATCATCAAGGTAAAATTATAAAAAAAATCATGAAATTTAGACTCCATTTTATCTTATGAAAATGGGATTCAAAAGTGCTCATTGGATATATTTAGCAATTGGGAGATGTAGAAAATGACCAAGTAAAAATTAGTGCAAAAGCTGATTTTTATAACTGCACATTCCACATATTATATATAATATGTGTGCACTATATTTTAAATTTCAATTTAATTTAATTTATATATCATCATGATAAAAAAAAAAAAAAAAAATTAAATTATCTCCTTTATCACTACAAAAATGAGCTTGAAACGTGCACACTGGCCATATCTGAAAACTAAAAACACAAAAAATTGACTAAGTAAAACTCAGCTCGAAAGCCAATTTTCATAGCTACACATTTTTCATATGAGAGATAATTTATAATAATTATTTAACCCTAACATTATTCTCATACTTATCTACTATCATTTGAAATTTTAAAGTGATTGGACTTGATTTGATCATACATAATGGTGTTTGAAAAGTGTTGTGTACGTTGATTTGGCACCTAGAAACACACAAAAATTTGTGCACTAGGAATTTTTCATGATAGTTATATTTTAAATGAGAAATAATTATCTATAACCACCTTAACCATTTACATTTTTATACCATCATACAAGTTTTGGAGATAAATAAGCATGATTTAGCCCTATGAAATTACTCTCGAAAAGCATTGTGCAGGCTAATTTGATGTTGAGAGCTTTAAACCCTAAAATTTTCAAATTATAACCTCTCCACTTTTTTACTAAATAATTTGATGTAGGGAGGTGTATAAAGGTCATATAAAAGATAAAAGGTCAATTAATGGTTTGGGAGAATGGCATAGTCTAAAATTCTAATTAAAATAATAGGTTAATGAGTATTTTTCCTTATTAGTGGTCTCATGATTTTTAAAATTTTGTGTAATACATGTTGCTGAGAGAAATTATGATAATTTTACTAAAAAACTTTTGTTTTAAAAAAAATTGATTAGATGCAAGTGATATTTTATAACAAAAAAAAAAAATGAGTAGTCATATAAATCTTTAGCCTCAGCTACTTCTCACCCCTCAAAAACTTTTACCTAAACATGCTCATATTTTTAAGGTGCAGATACTTTATAAATAATTTTTCATATTTAATGATTCATGGGACCCCTTTACTTAATAATACTAAATCATGAGGGAAAATTTCACCACCCTAAATAATAATGCTAGGTGTTATTCAATCATTCATTCATTAAAGTTTATGATGCGGCATGAGGGAAAAGTTTGTCACCCAAAAAAATGACTTTTCAACTCAGTCTAAAATGGAAACAATTCAAATCAAATAATACTAACCTAGAATAGGCCAAAAAATGGCTTTTCAACTCAATCTAACATGGAAATAATTCATAGTATGATGAATAGAGTTGACAGATGAATGATATGAGGATATAGAGACAAGGCGGAACCATTCAAACCCTCTCACATCAAAACACTTTTTTACTATGATTATTAGCTTACAATTAATAAAAATTACTACTTTCCCCTCACATTCACCATTTGAGTCCCCATTCAATGCAAGTAAGTGTTAAACAATCCTAATCTCAACCATTTCATTATCTTGGTCATTCCATAACAAAAATATATGTCTATCCAAATCTCAGTGATTTCATAACTTAAAGTGGTAAATAATTAATAAAAGGGTCATGTCAAGCCAAAAAAACTAGACATTTTAGATAGAGTAAAACAATATATTAAACAGATTGAAAACCTGATAAAAAAGACCTACATAAATGACAGTTAAAAATAGAGTAAATGCTTCCATCACTAACACCACAATTAACCTAAAAATCAGTAAAAGAATGTTTTTAGGCCTTCTAAAGGGAGAAAACAAATTAAAGTGAAAATAATGGAAAGACAAAAATATAAACTTAACCCTAATTTCAAAGAGCATCAAAAAATTTAATTCTATAATAATTTAAAAGTTTATATAAAAATTTGTAATATATAAAATTATTTTTAAAAAATATTTATATATTTAAACTTATTAAACATTTAAACATACATTATTTAATAAAAATATTTAAATATTTAAACATAAATAAAAATAAATATTAAACTTGGATAGTTTTTCAATATAAAATATTTACAATTTTTTATTGTTTATTATAATTAGTCTTATTAAAAATATATATAATTTTATATTTGTTCATTAAATTACATGATACAAAATTATAATGGTAATTTGAATCCTTAATTTTTTATCTCCCATAGAATACCTTTGAGATAATATAATTCATCAATTCAAATACCTATAAGAGTAAGTCATCTTCCTTGAATTTACAAACTAATATTTGGAGATGAATTTGACCCCAAAATGGTAATTAAAATAAGTAACATAAAATCATACCTAGTAACTCAAAGACTTAGAGTTGAGAAACAATTTTGTGAATTTATCTAAATTATGGTTATGTGAGGACATAAGTAGTGTACACCATACCAATCTATAAACATTAGCATTTCCTTCATGACAACAATGTGTGATATGTCAATATAGAATCAGGGTTAAACATTTCGGCCAATAACACAAGTACTTCAAATTTGAAGCCTAATATTGGGGTCAAAAATATGTGGCTAAATCACATCCATGTAAAATCAATTTAATTTAAATAGGAAATTGTAATCCAAACAACTTTACTCGTCTTGAAAAAAATATTTCAATACAAGAATCACAAAAACTTCATTTATCAAAATTATAGAAATTATATTACTAATGAAACATAAGATTTAATTAATTCTCTCGTAAATATTTTCAAGCGAATTTTTGCCATTAACTAGTACATCCCAAGATGATAAATGTCATTTTCAACAACCTTAGAATACTTACTATATATAGTATTTTTATATATAAACTTTCCATTTATAGATTGTATCTAAATGTCGATTGATATAATTTAGGAAATTTCATTCCAATAAAATAACAATAGACTCTATTAGGAATATTTTCAAGGGCATTTTGATGATTAACTGGTACATCTGAAGATGACAAATTTCATTTTTAGTTACAGGCTTGTTTGAAAAGGATTTCTAAGGCATTCTAATGACTGATTGGTCCAATCTATGATGACTAAGATCATTTCTAGCTATCACAAGAACACTTTATATTTATATAGTATGTCTATAAATATATCTCCATATATTATTACATATACTTGAATCCTTTTATAGATGTATTTATATATGGATTTGTATTTGAGACAAATATTGTAAATCAAGGTAAGGGAACCAAGGTGGGGCTTTTTCACAATCCTCATTACAAATGATTAAAGTATTGGAGGAAAAAAATATCTCATTGATAAGAACACCTAAAATACATCCAAATTATGTGCTTGATTCACAATATGTCTTTCTTAACCCTCTTTCATTATAGGTATCATTTCATCCCTTGCCACCACACTTTGTGGCACTAAAATTTCCTACTTATGAGAAATAACTAGGTGAACCTGAGCATGATCAAGAAATAAAACTCCTCACATTAAACAAGCTAAATTTTGGGGCCACTACATTAGCCTCATCCAATACATAAAAATTTAAGATTAATCCATCTTACTAAGTTAATCTAAATGAACCAAAATGTGATACCAATCAAATAGTGAACATGGTGGTGCCACAACGAGCTATAATATAAAATGCATCAAGTAAAAAATTACTAGATTCATAAATCATCTAGTTCTTCTTATTAAAAATTTGGTTGAGTGTCAAGTCATATCTCTCCCTACACTTGTAAGAAACCTCTGAGCATATTTGGTCAACCCCTGATTTATATGAGTCCCAATAAATTACACTCGATGGGTCTCTTACTATGGGTTTTGGTTCACATCTAGGGAATCATCAAAATTTAAAAATGTTTAATAATTCAATAAAAGACATAAAATGAAAATTATAGAAGTTAAAATATGGAAATAGAAGTAAAATTATCATCATGGAACTTTAGAATCAATGGTAATGATTTAAAAATAAGGCTCTTGCATAATAAATGGAGTTTCATCTATATTTTTTGAAGATGTAACATAAGAAAATTATCTAATAGGGATTTCAATTTTTAATTTTTATCCCTCTTGGAATACCTTTGAGATAATTTAATTTACCAATTCAAATACCTATGAGGATGAGCCACCTTTTTTGAATTTACAAACTAATATTTGGAGACAAATTTGACCTTAAAATGGTAATTAAAATAAGTATACAAAATCATACCTAGTAACTCAAAGACCTCTTGAAAAAGGATTTTGTGTACTTATCTAAAATATAATAATGTGAAGTCATAAGTGTTTTACACCATACAAATCTTTAAACATTAACTTTTCATTCATGACAAAAATGTATGATATCTCAATGTAGAGTCCTTGTTAAACATTTTGGATAATAAATAAGTAATTCAACTTGAAGACGAACAATGGGGTCAAAAATATGTGGCCAAATCACATCCATGTAAAATAAATTAAATTTAAATAGGAAAGTAAGCCTACAACTTTACTCCTCTTTAAAAAAATATTTCAATACAAGAATCACAAAAACTTCATTTAGCAAGATTATAAAAAAATTTAGATGAAACACAAGATTTAATTATATCTCTTAGGAATGTTTTTAAGGGCATTTTCATAATTAACCGGTACATCCCAATATGATCAACACCATTTTTAGCTACCTCAGAACACTTACTATATATAGTATTTCTATATATTGACTTTCTAGTTATAGATTGTATTTAAATGTAGATTTGTATAATTTATGGAATTTCATTCCAATAAAATAGAAACAAACTCATCACAACAAATTACACTTGATGAGTCTCCTACCATGGGTTTTGGATCACATCTAGGAGATCATCACAATTAAAAAATGTTCAATAATCCATTACAAGACCATACAAAGAAAATTATAGAAGTTTAAATAATGAAAATAGAAGTAAAATTATTATCATGGAACTTTGGAATCAATGGTAATAATTTAGAAATAATAGACTCTTGCATAATAAGTGGAGTTTCATCCACATTTTTTGAAGATGTAGTATTATTAATAATATATTTAAGAGAAACAAGTGGTGGTGGTGGTATAATAGTAGGCATACACATTAGAATAGATGGGGTCTTTTGAACATATATGTCCACTTCAAATTTTTATCATATTTTTAAACCCAAAGTTCTTCTTGGTCACTTCTAATTTTTTTAACGCAATTATAACAAAATAAATTCTTCTATTGTAATCACCAAGACAAAACTTGATCATCCATAATTGGGCTCCTTATCCAGTGAATATAGATGCCCTTGGTCAAAACCATGGGAAATATAATTTTTATGTATAGATTGTGATAAGAGGATATCTCTTAACACAAATAATGAAAACCATTGTAGACTGAAGCATCGCATGGCGATTCATATCCCAATAGGTTTGTGCCCACAATTACTTTAGATGAACTTATTTTGATGTTTCATGGGTTTGGAGTAATTAGTATGTTTAACTATTGATTTACACCCTTTCACTTCACATAACCCCTCTTACCAATACACACACACACACACACAAATTATAATAATTTTTAAATAAATATTGACATATAATATATATCATAATATTTTTATATATTAAACTAATTAATTATATATTAGTATTATATATTTTTTAAAATATATTTTAATATTAATAAATATTATTATATGATATAATATATATGTTAATATAGGTTATAAATCAATATTATATATTATATATTTTGATGCATCTATATATTGTTAATAGTATAGAAATAATATTATATTTTTGACAAAAATAAATAAATTTTTATACCTTTAACATATTATATAATTCCATGTAGCATAAAAATTGGTTGGGTTTCTGCTTCATTTAAAATTTATGTGCGAGGAGTCAAAAATGTGCTCACATGTATGAATTTAAAACTCTATGACACTTGACCATGTGCACAACATATGAGGTAGATTAATTCATAGACCAAATATATCAAACATTGATGATTGGTAGGCATTAAATTAAAAATTTTAATCATGTACCATGAATATTAAATCATATATCATAAAGCATTAAATTTAGTGTTGTAGATGACACTTGGCATGGGATAGTGGATAGTAAAACAAATAGACAATCAAATTTTAAGTATTGCAAATAATTAATTGTGTAACCCTTCAAAATTGGTTATAAAAAGTCCATGAATTATTAAATTACATAAAAATTATACAAATATATCTCTGTTCTACTTTACAAAGTGACCAATTCAAAAATACATGGCAAAATCATATCCACATAAAATTAATTAAATTTAAATAGAAAATTTTAATCCAAGTAACTTTACTCCTCTTGAAAAAACATTCAATACAAGAATCATAAAAACTTCATTTATCAAGATTATAAAAATTATATTATTGATGACACACAAGATTTAATTATATCTCTTGGGAAGTTTTTCAAGGGCATTTTGATAATAAACTGGTACATACCAAGATGATCAATGCCATTTTCAGCTACCTCAAAACAATTACTATATATAGTATTTTTATATATAGACTTTTCATTTATAGATTGTATCTAAATGTACATTTGTATAATTTAGAGAATTTCATTCCAATAAAATAGCAACAGACTCATTTAGGAAGCTTTTCAAGGGCATTTTGATGATTAATTGGTACATATCAAGATGATCAATTCTATTTTCAGCTATGGGCTCATTTGGAAAGCATTTCTAAAGCATTTTAAATACTAGTTGATCCATTATATGATGACCAAGATTAATTCTAACTATCAAAAGAATACTTTATATTTATATAGTATGTCTATAAATAGATTTCCATTTATTATTATATATACTTTACTTTTATAGTTGTCTTTAGATATAGATTTGTATTTGAGACAAAATCTTGTAAATCAAAGTAAAGGAATCAAGGTCAGACTTTTTCACAATCCTCATTACAAATTATTAAAGCATTGGAGGAAAAAATTTCTCTCATTGAGAAGAACACCTAAAAGGCATCCAAATTATGTGCTTGATTCACAATATGTTTTGCATAACCCTTTTGTATTAGAGGTATCATTTCATCCCTTGCCACCACACTTTGTGGCCCTAAACTTTCTTAATTATGAGAAACAACTAGGTGATTCTGAGCATGATCAAGAAATGAAATTCCTTACATTAAATAAGCTAAATTTTGGGGCCACTACGTTGTCCTCATCTAATACATAAAAATTTTAGATCAAGTCATCTTACAAAGTTAATCAGAATGAACCAAAATGTGATATCAATCAAATAGTGAACATGTTGGTGCCACAATGAGCTATTTTATAAAATGCATCACATAAAAAAATATTAGATTCACAAAGCCTCCAATGCTTTTTATTACAAAGTTGACTATGTCAACTCATATCTCTCCCTGCACTTTTAAGTATTTCTTAAGCATATTTGGTCAACCCCCGACTTATACAATCCCCAAAAAATTACAATTGATGGGTCTCCTACCATGGGTTTTGAATCACATCCAAGGGATCATCAAAATTTAAAAATGTTCAATAATCTACTACAAGACATACAATAAAAATTATAGAAGTTCAAATATTGAAATAGAAGTAAAATTATCATCATGGAATTTTGGAACCAATGGTAATGATTTAGAAATAATAGGCTCTTGCATAATAAGTGGAATTTCATCCACATTTTTTGAAGATGTAACATAATCAAATTGTCTAATAGTTTTTTGAATCCTTAACTTTTGACCCCTTTAGAATACCTTTGAGATAATTTAATTCACCAATTCAAATACCTTTGAGGATGAGTCGTATTTCTTGAATTTACAAACTAATATTTGGAGACAAATTTGATCTAAAAGGGTAATTAAAATAAGTGATACAAAATCATACCTACTAACTCAAAGACCTCTTGGAAAATGATTTTGTGTGCTTATCTCAATAATGGTTGTATGAAGGCATAAGCAATCTACACCATACCAATCTATAAACATTAACTTTTCAATCATGACAACAAGGTGTAATATCTCAATGCAAAGTCAGGGTTGAATATTTCAACTTTGAAGCCCAATAATAGGGTAAAAAATATGTGGCCAAATCACATCCATGTAAAATCAATTAAATTTAAAAAAAAAGTAAACCGAATAAATTTACTCATTTTGAAAAAAAAATCAATACAAGAATCACAAAAACTTTATTTATCAAGATTATAGAAATTATATATGAAACACAAGATGTAATTATATCTTTTGGAAATATTTTCAAGGGCATTTTGATAATTAACTAGTACATCCCAAAATGATCAACATTATTTTCAACTACCTCAAAACACTTACTATATATAGTATTTCTATATATTATAGACTTTCCATTTATAGATTGTATCTAAATGTATATTTGTATAATTTGGAGAAGGTAATTCCAATAAAATAGCAATAGACTTATTATAAAAAAATTATGGATCATATCCAGGGGATCATCAAAATTTAAAAATGTTCAATAATCCATTATAAGACAATACAATAAAAATTATAGAATTTCAAATATGAAAATAAAAGTAAAATTATCATCATGGTGTTTTGGAACAAATGGTAATGATTTAGAAATAATAGGATCTTTCATAATAAGTGGAATTTCATCCACTTTGAACATGCAACACTATTAATAATATCTTTAGGAGAAACATATGGTGGTGGTATAATAGTAGGCATACAAACTGGAATAGATGGTATCTTTCAAACATATATGTCCACTTCTAATTTTTATCATATTTATAATACCAAAATTCTTATTGGTTGCTTCTAATTTTTTAAGTGCCATTGTAACAAAAGTAATTTCTCCGTTGCAATCATCAAGACAAAAATTGATCACCCACAACTAAACTCGTTATCCTATGAATACAGATGGCCCCTAATCAAAACTAAGGGAGTTGCAGTTTTGATGTAGAGATTGTGCTAAGAGGCTACCTCTTCACATGAATAATGGAAGCCATAGTAGATTAAAGCATTGCATGAAGATTCAAATCCTCATAGGTTTGTACCTATAATTACTTTAAATGAAATTATTTTGACATTGTCATGCATTTTAAGTAACTAGTAGATTTAATTATCGATTTACATTGTTTTGCTTCACAAAAACCCTCTTACCAACACACACACACACACACACACACACACACACACACACACACACACACACACACACACACACACACACACACACACACACACACACACAAATTATATTAGTTATTATATAAATATTGATATATAATATATATCATAATATTTTTATATATTAAACTGATTAATTATATATTAATATTATATATAAATTATATATTTTGTAAAATATATTTTAATTTTAATAAATATTATTATATAATAAAATATATAGGTTAATATAGGTTATAAATTAATATTATATATGATATATTTTAGTATAATATACTTCAATACATATATATTATTAATAACACATAAATAATATTAAATTTTTAACAAAATTAAATAAATTTTTATGCTTTTAACGTATTATATAATATCATGTAATATAAAAATGGGTTGATTTTCTACTTTATTTAAAATTTATGTGTGGAAGGGGGTCAAAAATGTGCTAACATGTACAAATTTAAAACTCTTTAGTGCTTTACCATGTGCACATATGAGGTAGATTACTTTGAAGACAAAATCTATTAAATATTAATATTCAGTGGGCATTAAATTAAAATTTACAATCACGTATCATGAAGCATTAAATTTGGTGTTGTATATGACACTTGGCATGGGACAATGGACAGTAAAGAAGATGAACAATGAAATTTCAAATAATATGGATGATTAATTTTTTAGCCCTTATAATTTCATTATAAAATTCTATGAACTATTAAATTACATACAAATTATATAAATGAATCTTTGTTCTCCTTTACAAAATGACAATCAAATTTTAGTTAACCATGAGGTATTTGGAGCTGCAATTTTAATTAGTCATATGTAAAAAAATTATTGAACTGATTAAAACTAAGCTAAAATGTATTTAGCACCAATGAATCTCTATTCTAATTATTAAGATTGAGTTTATTTCTCCACTCAAATCGTTTGATTTATTTGGAAACAAAAGAATTTAGAAGTTTTCTATTTTATTAAGACCAGAATGATTGCTTATTAACTTTAATTTTCAAGTCTGACTGTAAGATATGTTTATTGATAGTTCTTTTTGTAGATGAATGTGCCATAAAGTGAGCTATAAAATGGTTCATCAATTTACATGGACAATATTGGTTCTTTCTTGGCTCATGTATAATGTGACCTTGTTGGCAGTTTTTATGATGCATGTATTCATGTCCCTGAACTTAGCTACAATTTTTTTCTTCTTATAGATGTTAGAAACTTTTTATTTTATATTCTGAATTCATTTTTTTAGTATGTGATGAACATCCACTTTTAATGTTAGGGAAATATGTTTTCTTTCTTTTTTTTCACTCATTTCTTAGTATAAATGATATAATATTTTATTTTCTTAAGCATCTTAGTTTCATCCAATATTTACTGAAAGTGTAGATCTCTAACTATGGCTTGTAAATATTAGTTGTTTCATTTGACTAAAATGCAAAATAGTAACAACTATTAGATAGTTGTGTAGCTTTGATTAAAATTTAGAATAAAATATGGGAAGTGAAGATGAAGATAAAAAAACCATAAAACCATTTAACCCTCCTACAATTTCATAATAACCCCCATGTAATAAGGAGGTTTTGGTTGCACATATAACAGAGAAAATAAAGATTAAGGAATTAATTAGGGCAGTGAGGGATCCTCATTTATCTAACCCCTACCATACTTATTTTTAAAATACATTAGAGTCATTAATATAGGTGAATTTGATTAAATGGTAACATATCAAATTGATAGATGGGATCTTATATAGAGAGATATAATTCCTACTATGATAGTGTCAAATTATTAGCAGTTAGTTTAAGAGATAAAAAATAAAAAAATAAAAAATTGCTCATTTTTCACTATTAAAAAGTCAATGTGCCACTTTGAATGCAATTCAAAATTTCCCAATCCACTATTGCCATCATAAATTGATGATAAATATTTTTTGGGACTAATGGTGGATGGTTTAATATGTTCCACATTTTAACAACAATGAGGTTCATATTTTTTGAGGAAAATTTATTTCAAGTTTAATATCATGAATGAATTTTTTTATTAATTTTATTATTAAGAGTTGTATGGCCAATAAAAAGGCTTTTGACAAGATAGTTTGGGTGCATATCATGTGCCTAATCAATTTGTGAGAGTCTTTATCAAATAGCCACTTTAGCTTGAGACAATCCCCTCTACAGTGAAGGATGTTGTAGATATTGATAGTTTACATGCACTTAAAGCACTTACTAACACCCTCATTTAATATATGAGCTAATTTTCCCATACTAGTGCTTATGAGAGTGGACATGGAGATGGTCCAACTAACATTGTTACTCAACCACACTAATGTAGATCCTATGATACTCTATGTACTAGAGCTTAAATTAGATGAGGAGAAGCATTTGATGTAAACCAATTATGATGGTGTTTCTAATGGGATATATGATATGGTTTTGACCCCTATTACAAGAAATGTGATGGCTAACTGTCATTGCACATATTCATAGCCCAAAATGTGGATGCC
The DNA here is from genome assembly GCA_037957365.1 of Torreya grandis. Lineage (NCBI taxonomy): Eukaryota > Viridiplantae > Streptophyta > Pinopsida > Cupressales > Taxaceae > Torreya > Torreya grandis. Next base: position 1,120,895 of record JARHVA010004958.1, on the reverse strand, counting down.
ATAGAGATAGCATTTATAGATCAATTTTGATGAATTTATTACTAAGACTACATTTTGGGGCTAGTTTTTAAGGGTTAATCACTCATACAACATTTTAGGGATGTTTGTGAAAGCCATATTAACATAGCTCCTAGTATTGTAAGCTCAACTTCTATAATTTTCAATATTTGGTAATGGTAGAGATATGGGACTTAATCAATATTATAAGCCTTGTGTTAATCATAATTTTAAATGGGAGAATTTCCTAGTATAATTGCCTTTGTTTTTCATTTTATGCATCCTAAATGTTGATGATTTTCCATAGATTAATTAAAATTAATGCTAATGATAACACATTGAGGTCCTTTCTTATTGTTTTATTATTTAAAAAAATTATATTAAAAATATTAATAATTAAAAGAAAATCTAAATTTAAATATGGTTGGATTTAGGGAATATATATATATATATATATATATATATATATATATATATATATATATATATATATATATATATATATATATATATATATATATATATATATATATATACAAAAACCATTTCTTATTCACAACATTTTATAATCTCATTTCTCATTTTGTTTCCATCATGAATACATTTTTGCATTTCTCATTTCTTGCAACTTAGATTTTGACTCATGATTTTTTGAAACATACATTTGACTTGGAAATATCGCCTGCACCTTTACAAGTGTCTTTTAAATTTGGCATGTAATTTTTTTTGTTGGACTTGTTAAATTATTATAAATAGTGTTGAAAATGTAATAATTATTTTACATACAAATTACAATAATATATATGTAATTTTTTAGGCTGTAATAGAAGACAATACCATCTTTTTTCTACCCAGATTATGAACCATCTTGTAGCTCATATATTGCTACAGCTACTTGGTTGATGTTTATATAGAGAGAGGTAATTTTGAATGTTATAATTTGTCATATATATATATATATATATATATATATATATATATATATATATATATATATATATATATATATATATATAAACTAATGATGATATTTTGTTTGTTTCATTATTGACCTCATTTGAGACTCCTCCATCTATACGGGTAGGAGCAAACATAGGCATTGTTAATGTGATTTTATTTATGCAACAACTTACTAAGGTGTGAGTCGAACTTGTAAATTATATTTAAGTGTAAATATGGATTTGTTTTAGTAAATTTATTGACATAAGAACCCCCATGTTCACATTTTATATTCCTTTAAGAATTATATACATAAATACATACATTTGACCTTGTTAATATTATTTGGTACATATTATTATTTAAATTTCATTATTTTATTGAAACTCTACCCATAGATATAATCGTAGTCTCAAATTATATGATCATAAGGCACATGCCATCAAAATAAGTCGATCACATCCTTCAATATTTCTATCTCAATATGTCACTAATCATATAGAATATGGTTAGCCTTTAGTTGATTATGGATAATTTTTATGGCTCACATATGTCCACCATATATTTTTGTGTTAGTATTGAGCAGCTACAATAAAATTTTCAATGCCCAACTAATGGCTTCCTAACATAATTTTAAATAACTAGTGATGTTATACTTCATATACATAAAGGTGTGTTAATTTCATGTATTTGCATTTATGGAGAGGCATGGAAATTTGATGGATGCACCATGGAGTGACACTATGATTATTAATTATATTATGTGATGTATTAGTTCATTATATTATAATATGCATATGGATGAGGTTTACTAAAAAAATGCAAAGAGATTTAGACTTATAATATGCATATGGTTGGAGGATAGAACCTTATCTAGATTCAGAGAGATTTAGACTTGTAGAAAATAGTCAAAATATTTGCAATGGAATTGTGATAGTTTTTAAATATTTTTATTAGTATAGATTTAATTATTCTATTTATCACCACTAGAATATGAATAATAAATTTAGTAAAATAACATTCCATTCAAAAATGTTTCATTTTATGAGGTGGAAAAAACTGACCACTCTAGAAAACATTTAAACATAAATTATTTAGTAAAAATATTTAAATATTTAAACATGATAAATAAAAATAAATAATAAACATAGTTTTTAAATATAAAAATATTTACAATTTTTTATCATTTATTATAATTATTCTTATTAAACAAGTTTATTTATATTTGTTAATTTACATGATTAAATTATCTAATAGGGATTTGACTCCTTAATATTTAGCCCCCTAGAATACCTTTGAGATAAAATTCACCAATTCAAATACCTATGATAGTGAGTCACTTTTATTCAATTCACACTTGTGACTTTATCAACTAATTTTAAAACATATAACACAATAGACATCTGACATGGTCAGATATCAAATATAATAGAAACCAATACAAAAGACATTCCTCTTTCATGTCCATTAATCACATCAAACATTGAGCATACATTGAGTGGGAATATATATTCATCCCCCTTGATATCAATTTCAATGAATACTTTGAACCAAGGTGGAGCTTTTTCATAATGCTCATTGCAAATGATAAAAACATTCAAGGAAAAAAAATCTCATTGAGAAGAACACCTAAAAGGCATCCAAATATGGCCTACTTGATTCACTATATGTCTTTCATAAACCTCTTGCATTATACATATCATTTTAACCCTTTCAACCACATTTTGTGGCACTAAAATTTCCTACTTATGAGAGACATGAAGGGTGACCATAAGCATGACCAAGAAATGAAACTCCTTACATTAAACAAGTTAAATTATGGGGCCACTACATTGGCTTCATCCAATTCAAAATTTAAGATCAAGCCATCTTAAAAATTTAATCCGAATGAACCAAAATGTCATACCAATCAAACAATGAACATGGCAATGCCACATCAAGCTATATTACAAAATGAACCATGCAAAAAAATTATTAGATTCATAATATGTCCACCATATCTTCTTGTGGTAGTATTGAGCAGCTACATTAAGATTTTCAATGCCAAACTAATGGCTTCCTATCATAATTTTAAATAATTAATAATGTTGTACTTTATATACTTATAGGTGTGTTAATTTCTTGTATTCACATTTATGAAGAGGCATGTAAATTAGATGGATGCACCATGGAGTGACACTATGATAATTATATTATATGATGTATTAGTTCATTATATTATAATATGCATATGGATGAGGTTTACTAAACAAAATAATTAGTCAATGCTACACAACCATCTGACAGTTGTTACTATTTTGAGTCTTAGTTAAATGAAATAACTCATATTTACAAGCCATAGTTAGAGATCTACACTTTCAAGATTTCTTGGATAAAACCTAGAGAACTACCACTATCAATGGTTTGTGGTTGTTTAATTCAATATCAAGGGACTATGAAGTATTCAAAATCATATTAAGTATGAAATGTGTTTCTAAATATTTGATTGTCATTCAAGTGGAATATATTAATAACTCTTAACATGCATTCCAAGTCATTAAAGTTAATTTAGAAGTGGACTTGTATACAAAAATTGGCATGGTTTATTTTGGTAAATGGCAAAGGGATTCTTGTTATTCCTATGGTTGGAGGATAGAATCTTATCTAGATTCAGAGAGATGTAGACTTGTAAAAAATAGTCAAAATATTTGCAAGAGAATTATGACAGTGTTTAAATCTTTTTATCAATATGGATTTACTTCTTCTATTTATCATCACTTAAATATGAATAATAAATTTAATAAAATAACATTGTATTAAAAAAATCATTTTATGAGGAGGAAAAAACTAACCACTCTGAAAAGACATTTAAACATAAATTATTTAATAAAAATATTTAAAGATTTAAACATGATAAATAAAAATAAATAATAAACATAGTTTTTAAATATTAAAATAATTACAAGTTTTTATCATTTATTATAATTATTCTTATTAAATATTTTTATTGATATTTATTAATTTATATAATTAAATTTTTTAATAGGGATTTGAATCCTTAATTTTTAGCCCCCTAGAATACCTTTGAGATAAAATTCACCAATTCAAATACCTATGAAAGCGATTCACCTTTATTTAATTTACACTTATGACTCTATCAATTAATTTAAATAATTATAACACAATAGACTTCTGACATGGTCAGATATAAAATATGATATAGACCAATATGGAGGACGTTCCTCTTTTAGTTCCATTAATCACATCAAACATTGAGTGTAAATAAAGTGGGAATACATATTCATCCCCCTTGATGTCAACTTCAATAAATACTTTAAATTAAGTTGGGTATTTTTCACAATCCTCATTCCAAATGATTAAAATATTGAAGGAAAAAAATTCTCTCATTGAGAACAACACCTAAAAGGCACTCAAATATGTGATTGATTCACAATATGTCTTGCATAACCCTATTGCATTAGAGGTATCATTTCAAACCTTTCTTCCACACTTTGTGGCACTAAAAATTTTTACTTATGAGAAACATGAAGGGTGACCCTAAGCATGATCAAGAAATAAAACTCCTTGAATTAAATAAGTTATTAAAGTATGGGGGCACTACATTGGCCTTATCCAATACAAAATTCAAGATCAAGTCATCTTACAAAGTTAATCTGAATGAACCAAAATGTGATACCAATAAAATAATTAGCATGGTAGTTCCACATCAAGCTATATTACAAAATGCACTACACAAAAAAATTACTAGATTCACAAAGCCTCTGGTGTTTCTTATTAATAATTTGGCCGAGTGTCAACTCATATCTCTCCCTACATAGATATAGAGGTTGATATTAGTAAACCTCTTCTATAGAAATATTAATATGATAAGAATGAATATTATGATTTCCACCATGGCCATATGAATTCTACTAACAAATGATTTTCCTTGTAATATAATCTTCAGGACTTATACGAGTCCCAACAAATTATACTTGATGGGTCTCCTACCATGGGTTTTGGATCACATCCATGTGATCATAAAAATTAGAAAATGTTCAATAATCCACTACAAGACATATTATAATGAAAATTACAGAACTTCAAATATGGAAATAGAAGTAAAATTATCATCATGGAACTTTGGAACCGATGGTAATGATTTAGAAATAGGCTCTTGAATAATATTAAGTGGAGTTTCATCTAATTTTTTTGAATATGTATCATTAATAGTTTCTTTAAGAGAAATAAGTGGTGGTGGTATACTTGAAAATGCATCATCACTAGGCATAATAGGCATACATGGAATAGATGGAGTCTTTGGAACATATATATCCACTTCAATTATTTATCCAATTTGTAAACCTGAAATTCCTCTTGGTCACTTTTAATTTTCTTAGTGTCATTGTAATAAAATCAATTTCTCCATTGTAATCACTAAGATAAAATGCTATCATCCACAATTCAGCTCCTTATCTAGTAAATAAAGATATGCCATAATCAAAACCAAGTGAGTTACGGTTTTGACGTAGAGTTTACATGCTAAGAGGTTATCTCTTTACATGAAGAATGTAAGCCATTATAAACTAAATCATTGAATGTTGATTGAAATCTTGATCGATCTGCACCCACAATCACCTTTAAAGATGAACTTATTTTGATATTGTCAAAGGTTTGGAATTACTAGGTTTAGCTATCAATTATAATTTTACACACTTTCACTTTACATAACCCCTCTTATCAATACATATATACATACATTATATGCCATGATGTGTGTGTGTGTGTGTGTGTGTGTGTGTGTGTGTGTGTGTGTGTGTGTGTGTGTGTGTATGTGTGTGTATCTATATCTATATTTCATATTATACAAAATATATAATTTATATATAATATTACTCTATTTAATATATAAAAATATTATGATATTATGATATATAGATATCATAATATTTTTATATATTAAATAGAGTAATATTATATATAAATTATATATTTTTTATAATATGAAATATAGATATAGATACACACACATACACACATGCACATATTACACACACACACACACACACACACACACACACACACACACACATCATAATATTTTTATATATTAAATTGAATAATATTATGTATAAATTATATATTTTATATAATATGAATTTAAGTATATTATACTGAAATATATAATATGTAATTATAATTTGATTTATAAACTATATTAATATATATATATTATATAATAATAATATTATTATTATTAAAATATATTATATAATATATAATATTTTAATATTATATTACATCACATAATATATGTTTTTAGTATATGTTTTAAATAAATATTATATATTTTAATATAATATATATAAATATCATTTTTAAGAAACAGATTGCAAAATGGGGTTCATATAACTTTAACACATTTTTAAGAAGAATAAAAACTACCAAACATGTTTGACCAGATATATTCCTATTCCTACATATTCCTATATTTTTCAAACATACACTATAGAATGGTGATAGATCGAAATAGAGCAAGTTGTAGAGTGTCTAAAGCATTGACCATATTTGTTACTGTCATTTTTGTAGATCTTTATTTTTAGGTATTTAATCTTAATAGTGTTTAATATATATTTTTACTCTATCTAAAATATGTGATTTATTTGTGTTGAATTGGTTCTTTTATTCATTGTTTAGCACTTTATGTTATGAAATCACTAAGATTTAGATAGTCTACCTAGATTATTATTATGAAATGGCTAAAATAATGAAACAATGGAGATTACTATTATTGATTATTATTTATTTCCTTATGTGTGGAAAACTAATAGGGATCCAAATGATGAATGTTAGGGTGATTCAAGCTAACATTATTTAATAAATATAATCAAATAATCTTAATAACTAATATATTTAATAGTTTAAAATTTGAAAAATTATGGATAATCACCCAAACCAACCAAAAGGACCAGTTTATAACCTAATAAGGACCCATTGATGTCGAAATGTTCTTTCCACTTGGAGTATGGTAAGATTAAGGACCAGATAATTTAAATAGAGTAATTATAGCATTGATTAGTAATTAAATATATATGTTTAGTACGTGAGATTAAATTAGATATGGTGAGATTCACTTAACATCATTTACATATTTATAGAAATTAATACTTTAGGATAATTAATATAGTTTATGTTCTTGTTGGTTATCAAAATCTTATTTGAGCAGCCTCATTGGTGGAAAAAAATTCTAGTAGTCACATCATAAGAAATAAATCATTGTTTATGTAATCTTTGAACATGTTAAATTAATGTGAGATTAATATGGTGCTATTTGAGAAATTAATATTTTTCTTAGGTGTCAATGTCAAATATCAAGATCATGTTAAATTAATGTGATAGAGATTTGGTGACATTCAAATGATTCATATTGTGCCAAATTGTCAATGTTGGTATGCTTTAGAATTTAATAAAGGGTTCATTCTTGAATGGAATGTTATCATTAAGAAGTCATAATGCTACCTATTTTTTTACATATAAATAGACTATAGATTGTTTGAAATTTTTTGACATTAGTTTTATTATCCAATTGTAAAGGATAAAACATCAAATAAAATTACAATAGACTTTGAATTAAATCTATCTTATTGGAGGATTGATATCAAAATACACATGAAGATCACCCTACCATAATGGCATGGATCTTTTAGCTACATTGAACCTCCACTCCATGAGATTAATGGTGAGTTTATTCTTTCAAGGGATTGTATTTTATATTCAATAATTACTCTTTTAGAAAGTATATTCTTTCACATATGAAAGAGTCTTAATTTTATCAAAATTATGATAACATTCATGGAATCATTATGGAGCCAGAGATTCTGCTAATGTAAAATTGGATAATAAAAATTTTGATGATGAAAAGCAAATTTTGAAGCCCAACATGAAAAATTTCAAGCCCAGTATGGAAAATTGGAAGCCTGACATGAAAAATGAAAATTTTGCTATTATGAGTCTTGTGCATAGTTGTATTTGTACAAGTTTACTATTGTAAAATCGAATGCTAAAAATTTTGATGATGAAAATTGTATTTTAAAGCTTTACATGGAAAATTTGAAGCCTAATATGGAAAATTTGAAGCATGAAAAATGGAAATTTTTCTATTGTGAGTCTTTTGAACAGCTGTAGTTATACAATTTTGTACATTATAAACAAGTTGTAATATTATTTTAGGTGAATTTAATATATGTAAATTCTATGTTTTATTACTATAATTCTGCCCTCCCCTGTTACATATCTTCTTGCATGTTATTATAGAGTATTTCTAACACTATTATTTGGTGTGGACTATCCCAGTAGTCTCAGTATTTTGTTTTACTTAATCTTGTTGGTTGTTTCCCACTTAGGCCCACACATTCTATTTTTTATATCATATAGATAAATCAAAATTTGGAGTTAGTTGACTTTCCAAAAGGAAAAGAGGTCAAAGTATTCAAGTGGGTGTATAAGATAAAAATAGGTAGACTCCACCAGTTGTAATTCAATATGGGTAGACTCTTTGTTTGGTTTAAATTATATGAAAAATAGTCACACAATAATTATTTTGCACCTTTTTTTATCATATTCATTATCTGGTGAAAACTAACTAATTATGTGTATTTAGCCAATAAACCATGCAGTTCAAATGTCATTCCTTATAAATGAATGGGCATGAATAGTTACTCAAAATTCATCTCAATTGTGTATAAAATGGTGAGCCATTATAATCCCAAAAAAAATATTAGCCCCATCCATGATAATAAAAAATATAAGAAAATATAATAGGTATTCTCCCATAGCTTTATATTATGGCATCTATCATAACAGTTTACTATACCCCCACCTATAATTAGGATTTGAAATTATGGAAATGGGTAAATAAAATAGTTTAATTGAGTAGCCAACTTACTATTGATGAATTTGTGTGTACTCCTAGAGTAAATAAATGTATTCGACTTCTTTCTTGAAGAAACTGACCACCTTAATATTTAGAGGAGTACTAATACATAAAAGTGCATGACAAGAAATAGTATGTTGAGAATATTTAGATTTGTCTTCAGGTCCTTCCATATTATTGATGTGTGTTTGTGTCAATGACGTAATGCAAATATTAGAATAACATTTTTTAGATTATAGTGTAGGTCTTAGAAAACCTTGTGGCTTCACTCAATTTTTCTTGAGAGGTTATGTGGTTACCACCTTCTGGTCTAGTGAGGCGAGGTGAGGCCATCTATGGCTAAGTCTTTATCTTAGGACAATAAGCCTAGCTGAGGAGGACTTAGATTAGGTTTAGGCTAGTTTAATTTAATTTGGTTTGGCCCAACAAGACCTTACTATAGGGACAATAGGTATATGGTAGTGGCACAGTATACCTAAATTTATTATGACGTAAATTACTTTGTATTTGCCAATATAAGCCCAAGCTCTTAAACAAACAAATGGATATACATAATGAGAATTAATATAAAGTAATTCATGTTTAAAAAGTTTAAAAGGAGGGAGTAAGGTAGGGTAGAAAATAAATTTTCCTTGTAACAACAAAGAAGAATAGATACCCTTTGATTTTTGTTAACAACCTAGATAGCACCTAGTTGAAATCAGACTGCTCAGATCTGAATCATATATGGACTAACATTGGAATGATCTAAGGTTGTAGGATACCTATATCTAGACCAAACCTCTAGTTGTGAGGCTAGCTCCTCTAAATATGTGAATTTAGGATAAATTACTAAACCTATTAAATGTTGGGATGAAAAGAGTAAGGAAAAAATTGAAATGATTCTTCAAACATAGCAAGACCCTATGAACTTTGAAAATATGCAAGACCTTATTACTTCAATGTCTTGACGATCAACATATTTTTTGAGTCCCTTAAATATTTTTAGGTGAAGATTTCATGGAATTAAATATTCAATTGAGTTTGGATCCTTGAGGTCTCCTCTAAATTCCATAACTTAATGCATTCCTTTTAGACTATTATCTTCTTCACATGTTTACCATTCTTTCATTATGAAAATAAACCTCTCCTATATACACCATTGTGAATGATGTGATGTCCTTTGTACAGACTATGATAGGGTTTAAATATGCTTCGAGAGTTTTGACAATATATAAATCACCCATGATTTGATCTCTGTATGATGTTCTCTTAAGAATATCATTCCTCTGCTTGAAAGTTTATACCGTTGAAGTCTCCATTAAGCATGGTTCACCCACTTGAAAGCAACAGTGATCTTAAAGCTAGTTGTAGATTTACATTTCTATTTATTTATCCATATTTTAGCCTCACATGTATCCTTTTTGATATCTATATTTAGGTTATTCAACTCAATAGTTCATGCATTTGATGGCCCAAATAGCCTCCACAAGCCTAGAAAAGGTCTTAAGACTACCAGACCCCTAATTGTAGCATATTTTGACTTAAAACCAAGCCTGTAGGTGTCTCAAAGATACTTGATTGATTTCTCAAAATTTGATTTATTAGGTGTATACCATGGATGAAGGAACAAGATGGACTGAAAACCCTTTTATAGATTAACAACCTTCACCTATGCATTTGGACCATGATTTCAACCTTGGGGTGATTGTATCCTTCTTCAAATGTAGGTGGATGTGTATGTCCATTCTATGGACTATGACTATTCTTAGCCTTAAGGAAGTCATCAATCATAGATATGATTGTTGTCCTCCCATCTTTTCATCCTGATGAGATAGATTGAGTTGAGACCTTCAAAATACATCTTCTAGCATACCCTTCCCTTTTGTACTTTCATGAAAAGTGTTGACTATTGGTGTATTATTTTAGGTTGCCTTCATGGTTGTATGTGGTAGTTTCAAGGTGGGCATAACATATTTGAGTGACCATGATTCCCTTAACTTATTCTTGACTCCTCTTTTATGATGAATTGTGAGATGGAGATGAGTGGAAGGGGTGATGATGAGCTAAAAAGTTGAAACTCATGAATGAAGGGTGAAAGGAGCATGATCACATTAAGAAATGGTAGTGTATGATAATGATCATGGAGAAAAAATAAGATGGTGAGAATAAACATAAAAGGGAAATATAAAAGTCACCTTGAAGCATCATATTCAAGCATGATCATATCCCCTAATTGATATATCAATTTCAGGGTCATTGGAGGAGGATAAAAATCTAAATTTGAAAATTAGGAATATGTTAAGTACCTTAACAAATACTAAAAAACCTTAACATTTACTAAATAATGGTTTTGTAATGCTTGAGAATAAAATGATAAGATTTTTCTATTAATATTTGTTTAATATCTTGATGAAATTCCATGAGGGACATATGAATATGATGTAAATCCCTTCCAAGAAGAAAACAAGAAATTTTGAAACCCTTTCTCTCTCTTAGACTATACAATTCTTCCTCCTTTACTAGTAGACTATAGAATTATACTCTTTTTCCTTATTGATCACTATTTGTTCTTCACAAGTGTGTAACATAGGTGATGGATTCCATGAAGAGTGAGTCATGTCCTTAATAATCCTTACAAACTTGAATTTTCTTGATATGATGCTCTCATGAGGAGAAAATGCAAAAAATTGATTGCCTCCCTAGATGCAAGACTGTTGATCTATGCCTTGAATTCAAAGGGATGATTCATGAGGGAGAGATGACTAATTTTTTTTAAAAATAATCTATCTATAATATCTTTGAGTCTACTTTCTCTGGAAAAAATTGTAAACCTAGATTTTCTCTTTCATGGTCATACCACCTGTAAACCTAAAGAGCTCTCCCTGTGTGAAAACTAGCAAGGTGAATGGAAGAGACTGATTTTGAGCTTATTTTTCTTCCTTATTTTAGGAATTTATTTTGGAACCCCTATTATTTCATCCTACTCCTGGTCATGAGCTCCACCATATAGAATGATTGTACAAATATGTACTTTGCTTGAAATATACATGAAATATGACCTTTCTTTACTTTGTATTCACAACTTAAACTTCCACCACCAAAATTGGAGCATGATAAGTGATACATGAGTCAAACATCATTTTAATACAAATAGTAAGTCATTTAATACCTTTTTATGTCTAAAATTGGCATGTGGGAGCCTAAAAAGACCTTTTTCACACTTGAACTTGCATAAAGTGACTTTTTCCAATTATGAAAATTTATGACTAATATAAAGTCATATATACAAATTTTTTAGATTAAGGTAAAAGCAAGTTTTGAAGGGGCCCCAAAACCCTTTACAGATCAAAAGAGAATAAGTAATACAAACCGCCTAGATAGGCAAACCCACTGAAAAATAGTAACTAAACCAGGTTTTACATGGACCTAAAACCAACAAAATAAACCAGTAAAAGCTCCCCAAGTTTTACAAGGACCTGATACCTAAATAATAAAACCAGACTCAACAACCTGAAACCAAAATCTAGGTTTTACAGGGAACTGTAACCTTAAAAAATCCATGCAATAATAGATCTACACATTATAATGCTGCGTAAACACGAGGAAGAGTTTAAGGGAGCCGCATGAACGTCCGCCCTCTATCCCCTACCCCAACCAAACATTCAATGAAACAATCCCTAGAACCAGCACTGCCATCACCCAGTCCACCCACCCGATCATCTACCCATTCTCCCCCTCTGCTAAACTCAGAGGAATCTCTGCCTTGGCAATCAAAATTTCATCAAAGACATCTAGAAACACTCTACATGAGCCATGACCCCACAGACAAAAGGCGATGGTGAATAACTAGTTTTGGTATCCACCCCTACAAAACTTATCTTCAAACTTGACCCTGGGGTAATCACAGAAATAGAGCTCCTCTTGATCTTCTATCATCACCATTAATGCCACCACAGGGATCCTTACCAGGCATTCCCCATAGCCGAACCCTCACCACGTGCACTGGTCAAATATCTCAGTGGCCTCCTCCTCTCCATGCGCTAGTTTTGACATTTCAAACATGGAAACAAAGTTTCCCCCATCACGCAAAAAAGGATTTTCATTTATGCCTGTGTTTTGCACAAAAAATGCACTGCCCAAAACAGACAGCACCACTAATAAACTCATGGATCTGTCGCCACCACCGCCCTTTCCAACCACCCATACGTCTGCAAGATCACCCCCTCTGCATAAAGGACTCACTGCCATGGCATACAAAATATCACCAAAGAAATCACCGATCTACTCAGGACATGGTATTGGTCAACACGGCAGCCACAAAATGGGAAATCGAGGTAAAAAATAGATCCGCACAAAAAGAAATAAACTTTATAGTGCCGTGCATACACATACAAAGAAGGGAATGAGGGGGCCACATAGACACAAACCCCCAACCCTCCTCCAAAAATCCCCGTAATAATAGAGCATGGCGGCCACACTCCATCACCGCCCACACCTCACTACACCATCCATGCCTAGAAGACCCTACACGCGCCCTTCACCATGGCTATGATGGCCGGACGCGCGCAGGATTTCAAACCCTGTGCCAAATAATGGTTATTACATATATATATATATATACAAATGTTTTAAAGGGTATTTTGAATAATTTAATGTCATTTTATTACCATATTTTATATTTAAAGATAAAAAATTATTTTTTTAGGCAAAATAAACATAGTTTTATAAAAAACTATTGCTACTGAATGTCATATAATCATATCATAGCCTTCTAAAAGGTTTAAAATAGACTTATGATGCATTTTGATAAAAATTTTGAGTTTATATCTCATTCCATACCTTCCATATAATAAATTATGCTATAAAACTTCATGACAAGACATCAATTTTCTTCTTTTTTCCATCTTCTTCAAAGCACTTTTAGATCACAAAACCACTTGAAACTCTATCAAAACCTTAAAATGACACTTGATACTATGAACATGACACTAAAAAACTTACTCTTCACTTGACAGATAAGACACTATGATGACCATGAAAAAAATTTGATTACAGGGGTTGTAATTTAGCCTTGACAAGCCAAATTACCAATAATTTCTTCTGACCATAATGTAAATGAAACTAAAAGCTATGAAATCCTAGTACTTAGACCCAGAATATCATAAATGTAGTGAAGATTCTAAGGTAATATAATGCACATATCTAAAAAAGATGCTTTAAAATACTACCTACATTAAATACCCTCACTAGTAGAGAAAGATGAAAATAGAGCATACATAATAGACTTTGTTAGTCTTGCTGAAAGAACAAATTGGCAAGATGCATTCAAAACACTAATATTGTATTTTAACCATTAAATAAATGAGATCATATATTATTAATGAAGATTGGGATACAAAAATGCATGAAAATAATGGAAATAGTGAGTTAATTGTTGGAATTTACTTTCTATTTACATTAATTCACAAAATTCTACTATGGTTTATAATGAAGGGGAGAAACCCTATATATAGGCCATTTGAATGCCTTGGTTATAAAAGGAACTAGGTAACATGACACCTATTAGCAGACAAGGTTTCTTATGTCCTAATGTTAAAGAATATTCCCTATTTAAACATGGGAATATTTTACATTATAATTTGTGGGACCATGGGACATGTTTCCTATTTATAAGTAACCTAATAGTTGTCTATTTTGATCCTAAGGAGTTAGGCTAGGATCCCACTGATATTATCGATGATAAGCTCCTACTGTAGAAGAAGATAGAGTAATAGTACTAGTTGAGGAAGAATACATTCCAAGAGGGGTTGATGAGTGGTGGATCCTATGGTAGAAGTTTGTTTTTTTGCCTCAACCTAACCTTTCCATACTTGGGATAATTTATTTTACTCACTATCAATTAATCTTAGATCAATGATAGGCTCCTTCAATAGATTGGATGTGATCCTGACTATTACATCATGCCTTCTTAGGAGAGGTCCCATAGCTTTTTTGATGGCCTCAGCCTTCTCTATTATTTAGTTGGTAGAGGTTTCTAAATCCACCATCTCTTGTCTAAAGGTCACCCCTCTATCCATGGCTTACTTTTAGACATTTGAATGTAGTTAATCCCTCAAGGTATCCTTGCTAATGATGGAGCCATATTTGTTTGCCAAGTTCATAATTTTGGCATCCTTCATTAAGGTGATAACTTTATCACCTTAATATTTAAGGGATCTCCCTAGGGACCTCATATCTTCAATCCACTATTTTAAGTTATTTCTCCTACCAATTACATAAGACTGAGTAATGCTCAAGTCTTCCAAGGGAATTAGGTTTAGGTCCTTAAATTTATTCACTCTGTTCAACCTCATCAGGTTGATTATCTTGTTTTTATATATTCCACACATATTTTCTACCTTGATTAATTTATTATATATTTCATCTCCCTTTACCTTGTCTAGATCCAAGGTATTCAGTATATCAAACATTTCTTTTACAACCCATTTCACTCTTGTTATGGTCTACTTTAATAAGGTGGCCTTGTGTTCTTTATCCAAGTTAATCATTCTTTATTTCACTCCCTTAACCAATTATTGGAGATTTATCAATCATATCATGGTGATGTCATGGAGGTGTCCAGGTGAGTGGATGAATTGTCTTGATAATCTAAGTGACAATGACAAAGTGTGTTATATACTTGTCCTAGTATGTTTGAAGGAGGCTTGGTTGATCTTTAGTTTTGGCATGGTTAGAGATGTTTAGGGATGAGTATGGTTATTTGATGATGAAAATTAGTCCTATTAGAGGTCAAGTATGATTTTATTATTTACGTGTATGAGTGGAACTCATCTGGTTATTCATTTTGTTCATTTAGGCATAATTGGAGGAGACATTTTTATGTCATTATATCTCACACATGTGAGGGTTCAAGGAGTAGATTGATATATGGTTGGATTATACTATGTGAGGATATCATGTGGTCCAAATTTAATATCATGCAATTTATCACAAAAAATATATATATGGGTGTAAATTTGGTCCCTCAGACAGATGTGCACTAAGTTTCAACACTTAGCTAAAGTTGTAAGGAAGATCTAATGGTTCATGTTTCATTGCATTAAATATCGATGGTGTAAAATGAATCTGAGATCAAATACATTATTTTTTTAAGTAAAATAAAGATTTGAGTAATTTTTTATTAATTATTTTGGTGATGGCATATCTCACATGTGTGAACATTTTAGGAGGAAATGGTCATATGGGTTTGTTTAGTATTTTGCCTAGTTTCTATGGTTCAAATTTGAGAACATGCGAGTGAGCGAGGTAAAAGATATATCTATGCAAATTTGTCCTTATAGTAAGATTGAAATGGTCCCCATAGTCATTTTTCATGATGTTAAAGATCAAGACCAGATGGATATCCAACATTTTATGGGAGTTTGTACATCTAGATTTATGATGCATAGTTTGTCAAATGGGTCAAAGTGTTTGATGCTTAAACTGGGTAAAGATTGGTCTCCTTCAAAAAATATCAAAGGAGTGTGTTTTCTTTAATGTTTCAAAAAGTAATAAGATGAGTACAATTTTTTCATGTTTAATTTTGAGTAGAGGTAAATACCAGGCTTCTTCAAAAGATCAACGATGAGTAGGTGTTCATACTAATCAAGATCAGTGGTGTGTATTAAATTTAAGAGATTAAAGTGATACAAGTTTAAAAAGGTAAAGTTTGAAATCCTTATAATATATATATATATATATATATATATATATATATATATATATATATATATATATTTCATGATTAATTTAAGTGGTGAGGATATGAGATGATAACATATTTTTTGAGGTTTAATTATGACCATTGGCATTTGAAAATTAACGAAGGAAAAACTAGTGATCAGTGTTTATGCCATAAATTTTGATTCAAGATTATTTGAAGATGATGTAAGAAATAAAATTTGAAGAGGAATCCATGGTACATCTAGTAAATATGATTATTAGGTTTGAAAGTATGTACAGACAAAGATATTGAGCTCCAAATTTAACTATGTGATTGACTATGTTCTACAAATGACCCAAGAAGGTTGTTTGAGCTTGTTTTGTTGTTATTTGGATGTCTCGTGATGAATTATCTATTGTATAGTGTTTTATACTCCTTATGGATGATTTTTGAGGTATTTATAATCTTGAATAATAGATATTTAGTATGAACAAAGCTTAAGAAGTTAACTATGTATTCATTCATGGTGTCCTTATGAACAAGGCTATTGTTTGAGTTGATTAATCTTGCATAAAAGAGTGTAATGATGACTATAATTATTTAATGATTTCAAATGGTTCATGTGGAGTGTAACTATGCATTTTAAAGTGGTCAAGTGTTCTTATTTTTTCTCAATAAAGTACTAAATGGGTGAATAGGTCTCCATGAGATCTATAAGGGCTACAAGGGCCTAATTGAAAGGTGTAGCTACTTAAGGATGACCCATGGATGTTATAGCTAGCCTTTTGAGGATGGTATTGAGTTACATCTTGATGTGAGATAATCCTTAAGGGCTAATGCATGTCTAATAGTTGACCAAGATACTGATGTCCATGATTGCTCTATAAATAGTGAAACTAAAGGTGATGGTTTCTATATGAGTAAGAGGTGTGTGCATGTGAGAGTTATGGACTGAAGGAGAGGGAAAGTGCCTAGTAGAAAAGTTGATAATTAGAGTATATTGAGTACTATGTTTATGGCCATTTTTCATGTTATTGATGTGGTGAAAAAGTTGTTACTAAGGATTAAAGAGTGATCCAAAAGGTGGCTTTGGATGCATTGAGTATGCAAAGTTGAAGAGAGCTGATATTCTTTATATCTCCATGAGCTTGATAGGTAATTAGTGTTTAGGAGGTTTTTTCACATAGGTGTTATGTCTACTCAACATCTAGGGGGTTGTAGCCTCCTTGTAAGGTGAAACTTGATAAAAGTCTAGTTGTTTTGGTTACTCAGCTAGATAGGTGTTATATCACCTTATGGGATTGTAGTCTCACTAAATAAGGGATAGTAGTTCCTTGATGAGTTATATCTGGTCTAAATTAGTTCTTGTTATTATAGGAGAGTAGTCCAATTACAATTTATACTAGGTTTCCCACATATGTCATGTGTTATGTGCTTGATCATGCATTATTTCTCTTGTTCATTGCTATGAATGATATGTATACTTCACGAAATGCTTGTGGTAATTAATTAAGAGTTTTAAAGGATTTAAATTGAAGTTGGATTATCTAAGATCATTGATTCACCCCCCCCCCCCCTCTTATTTATTGTACCTCTAACAATTAGTATCAGAGTAGGTCCTTTGGTAAAGGCTTGACATCTTGAAGGTAATCTAAGGTACAATATAGGTAGTAATCAAAGAGGTTTCTCTACTAAGCAAGAATTGATGTTTAATGGTTCCAATTATGCTTGTTGGAGTATAATGATGAGGACATACATCATGTCCCTAGGGTTTGACATTTGGAAATATTTTGTAGATGGTTATTCTACACTTACTATTCCTCTATCTAGTGTTGCAAAAAAGAAGTTGTGTGAGAATAATTTTAAGGTAATGAATGTTATCACTTATGGTCTTTCAAAGATTGAATACATCAAGGTAATCCATTGTACATCTACCAATGAAATGTGGGATAAATTGAATACTATTTATGAATGAGACTCAAAAGTTAATTTGGCAAAGTTGCAGACTCATCGAAGATAATTTGAGAGTCTCAAGATGAAGGGAGAAGATTTAATGGCATCTTTTCTATAGAGATTTGATGAGATTGTGAACATCATTAGAGGTCTTGGAGAGAACCTAGAAGAGTCTAATATAGTTTAAAAATTATTAAGGTCTCTTTCTATCAATTTTGATTCAAAAATGTCTATTGTATAAAAATTAATGATCTTACTAAGATGAAGATGGATGAATTGCATGGCATCCTGACTACCTATGAGATGAGAATAAATGATGATATACCACTGAAGAAGAAAGCACATTTAATATAGATATGAAGCCTAAGAATAATTTCTAAGGTAATAAACCCAAGGAGGATGACATTTCTGCTATTGATGAATATGAATTGATTTCTTTGTTTACAAGGAAATTGAAAATGGGTTCAGGCAAGTATAAGGGTAAACTACCCTTCAAATTCTTCAATTATGGAGAGATATGAAATTTTGATAGAAATTACCTTCATAAGCATGATGATGAATAACATGGTGAAGACCAAGATGAAGACAAGAAGACATACAGGAAGAAAGGATTTAGAAAGTATAACAACAACAAGAAGTCATTCAATAACAAGAAGAGTCTTTACACCAATAAAGATTGTAGCTCATCAAATGAGAATGAATATAGTGACTCAGAGTGTGATTATGAATATGATGGTTTTATTGAATATGAATCCATTTTCATGGCTAAGGAAGGAAGTTTCTCATATCAAAAGGAGTCCAATTTGAGTGATTCAGATGTTGATAGAGATGAGGTGGACCATGAGATTGAATTGATGAATGCCTTTGAAAAATTAAAGATTGAGAAGAAGATTAATAAGAAGATGAAGTCACAAATCAAGGAATATGAGGAGCAATTTAGTTTGTATGAAGCAAGAATGAATGAAGACACCAAGGAGCATGAAGATATGGTTAAGTATCTCAGTTATTGATTGGAAATCATGTCTACAAGCCTAAAAGCTAAAGAAGATGAATTTTCAAGGTATGTAATTGAAAAATAGTCATTGAAATATGAGTTAGAGAAGACATTTAGTAAGATGAAGTCATTTTTGAGATTTGAAAAGAGTTTAAATGATCTAGATAATATTCTGAATGATAAAAAGCATGCAAGTGATAGAACTAGTCTTGGATACAAAGAAGAACTAGAGAATGTAACTCAAGACAAAATGAAGACTAATTTGAAAATGAATAATTTGACTTTGAAGAAAAATCCTCAGATGGGGAATGAAGGTTTTGGTAGACTAAAGATAAATTAGATTAGACAACCAAATTCTATAATGTATGTGAGTTTTAATGGTTATGATTACATACGTAATCAATTTGGGCATAGAGATAAAAATGCAAGAGACCTATTAGAAATGATTTTTAATGGAACTATGATTGGTTTCATCAGTTAAAAGGTGTGAATAAAGTTAAGTCCTTCAACTATATTGATAAGGGACACTTTTCTAAGTAGTGTCCAAATAAAGTAGTTGTTATGACATGGGACACATTGCAAGATTTTGTCCATATTAGGTACGGAAAGTTGATTCCACTTAAAAAATAATGGTTTGTTACAAGTATGATAATATTGGTCACATTGATAGATTTTACAAGAAAAGGCCATCAAGTCAAAATGAGTTCAATCAAGATCCTAGAGTGTAAGGAAGAAGGCAAGTTAGCTCATGAAAACCAAAGGTGGTAAGTATGAGTCATGATGGGTTTGTTAGTCCAAGTAATCTATTTTCTATGGTGAAGAATGATATAGATGTCAAAGAGTATCAAGGGATATCATTGTCTACTCATATTGTGGATAAAGAGATTGAGCTCAAGGAGAGGACCAACGTACTAGTTGAGGCCAGTTCTAAGGTGAGTATGGATTCAAGTGAACATCCTATTTTTACTAAGAAAGTTTCATGAAAAAACATTAGTTTTCAATACCTAGTGATGAGGTTCTAAACTACAAGGAAGATTCTTAGATGAAAATTTATGTCATGAATCTTTGTTGTCTCCATGTATTGTCAATTCAACCTTAAAAGAAAAGGAAAATGTTATAGTGGTTTAGCATGTTTCTTCTCTTAAGCCTAAGAAGAAGAAAAAGAACTATAAGTATCAGATGACCAAGGAAGAGTAAGAATATGAGGAGTTGTGGGAAACTCTTGGTTTTACACTATTCTAGGACATTGTGAAGTAGGGTGTCTCTATTTATGCTTCTTAAGAAACTCTTTTCAATGGATAAATAAGTGTCATTATGTATGTAGGGTCTATAGGGTTAGAATGGGTGTTTTTAGGTGGCTTAATGATATTGATGCAATGTCAAGAAGATTTTGATGCTTATAAAGGTATGTACACTTCTTTGTGATGTGTTCCAGGTAGTTTTGTGTCTTGATGATCCTATTTATGTCAATTGAAGATTTTTTGAGTGCTCTCAATTTTGGCTTAAGGTCAAGTACGCCTGAAATGGGTTATAGGAAGTCAAATTTCCCAAAGTTATGGAGGTTCAAATTTTGGCCCAAAAGTGTGTGATGGTTGTCTCTAGGTGTGCAAGAAGTTTTAGATGATGACATTGACTAGAAGGAAGTTTGTTGAGATTTGAGGATTCTCAATAGGTTGAATGGTACAAATGGGTTCTCAAATTAATCTTCATAAAGATCTAAAGGTTTGTGGATTTCAAGTTATTCATTTTTTTATCTAAATGGAGACCTAATTGGCTAGTAAGTTTATGAAGAAAGTATGTTGAAGAGGATGAGATAGGTGATTCAAGTTGGTGTGCTTGATGGGGCATATTAGAGTGATCCATATATGAAGTTTTAGGTCTTGATTTTATGTCTATATTTTTTTTTTGGGATATACAAGTTCCTTATAGGGCTACGAGGAGACTAGACAGGCCTTGTGTGAAAAAGAGTGTTTTTTTTTCCTCAGTTTCTCCAAAATTTCAATGTATGTATGTTTCAAGGTGAGTTCTCAAGTTGTTTTAATAACACGGTTCCTATTTGTTGAGTGGCATAAAGTTCTATTGATGATCCTTGAGGTGGCTTAAGAGAGAAGGCTAGTAAGCCTATATAGTGATTCTTCATGGTGTGTGGAGATTTGAAGATGTTCAAGAGGTTTAATTGCTTAGATATCTTAGGGGGAGTCCCTCATAGATGTTTCTTGGTGATTTCCATAATATTTTAGTGTTTTTTGTGTTCTTTATTCATTAGTTGTAGTGTTTAGTTAAAGAGTGTTAGCAGTAGCAAGAGGCTGTTGTCAAAGAAATAAGAGGTAGGCTCAAGGTAAGAGGGAGTTTGTACTATATTTTTTCAAGTCCTTAAGATAATTTGGTGCTCACTTTGTCATTGTGTCAAATGGGGAGAAAGTTATTATTGTGAATTTATTGAAGAAAGAGAAGGAAGGTGAGATGTATATTACTATATGATGGTTGTTGACATCAATGACAAAGGGGGAGATTATTGTATATTTATCAATAATTTCATGGTGATTTCATGGAGGTGTATAGGTGAGTGGATGAAGTGCCTTGATAGTCTAAGTGATAATGAAAAAGTGTGCAATATTCTTGTCTTAATATGCTTGAAGGAGGCTTGGTTGATCTTAATTTTTGGCATGGTTAAATATGTTTAGGGATGACTATGGTGATTTGAGTATGTGAAAGGGGTCATATTAGATGTCAATGATTATTTTAGTTATTGTGTGTATGATTGGAATTCATCTGGTTCTTTATTATGTTCATCAAGGCATAATTGGCTTTATGATAGATAAATATGAGGAGAAATTTTAATGTAATTATATCTCACACATGTGAGGGTTCCAAGAGTAGATTGATATATGGTTGGATTTTCCTATGTGAGGAGATCATATGGTAAAAATTTTAGATCATGTGATTTATCACAACAAAAGATATGTGGGTGCAAAGTTGGTCCCTCAGACAGAAGTGTACTAAGTTTCAACACTTAGCCAAATTTTTAAAGAAGATCTAATGGTCTACATTTCATCACATCAAAGATCAATGGAATGAAATGAATATAAGCTCAAATACATCATTTAACTAAGTACAAGAAAGATATGAGTAATCATTTTGGTGATGGCATATCTGAAACACATGAACATTTCAAGAGGAAATGGTCATATGGGTTTGTTTAGTATTTTGCCTAGTTTCTATGGTTCAAATTTGAGAACATGCCAGTGAGCAAGGTAAAAGATATATCTATGAAAATTTAGCCTTCAAAGTAGACTAAAATGGTCCCCATGCTTAGTCATTCTTGTATGATGTTAAATATCAGGACCAAATGGAGACCCAACATTTTGTGGGAGTTTGTACATCTAGATCTATGTTATGTAGTAAGTCAAATGGGTAAAAGTGTTTGATGCTTAAACTGGGTAAAGAATGAGCTCCTTAAAAAATTGTCAATAGATTGTGTTTGTTACAAGGTTTTAGGAAGTAGAGAGATAAAGAGAAGTGTTTGATGTTTAACATTGAGTAGAGGTAAAGACCAAGCTTCTTCAAAATGTCAATGATGAGCAAGTGTTCATATTAATGAAGATCAATGGTGTGTATTAAAGTCAAGAGGTCAAAGTGATAGAGTTTTAAAAAGGTAAATTTCAATATCCTTAAAATAAGATTGATGGTGCATGATTAATCTAAGAATCGAGGACACAAGATGATAGTATAGTGTCTGAGGTTTAACTGTGACCATTGGCATTTGAAAATTAGTGAAGGAAAAACTAGTGCTTAATGTTTGTGTTATAACTTTGATTTAGGATGAATTTTAATATGAAGTAAAAGATAAAAGTAGGAGATTAATCCATGATACTTTCATTGAATCTGATTATGAGGTTTGAATAGATGTACAACCAAAGATATTGAGATCTAAATTTGACTGTGTGATTGACTATGTTCTGCAAGTGACTTGAGAAGGTTGTTTGAGCTTGTTTTTTTGTTTTTTATATGTCTCAAGATGAATTAGATATTGTAAAGTGTTTTATAATATTTGTGGTATTTATAAGCTTGAACAATTGATATTCATTATGAATAAAGCTTAAGAAGTTGACTATGTGCTCGTTCATGGTGTCCTTATGAACAAGGCTATTGTTTGAGTTGATTGAGCTTGCACAAAAGAGTGAAATGATGAATATAAGCATTTAATAATGTCAATGGGGTCATTTAGAGTGTACCTATGCATTTTAATGTAGTCTTATGTTCTTATTTTATCTTGATGAAGTGTTAAATGGGTATATAGGTCTCCATGAGACCTATAAGGGTTACACGACCCTAATTGAAAGGTGTGGTTGTTTAAGGGTGACCCATGGATGTTATGGCCAAAATTTTGATGATGATATTGAGTTTTGTCTTGATGTGAGATAATATTTAAGGGCTAATTCATGTCTAATGGCCTACCAAGATAGTGATGTTCATGAATTCTCTTTGAATAGTTAAACCAAAGGTGATAGCTTCTAGATGAGTAAGAGGTGTGTGCATGTGAGAGTTGTGGAGTGAAGGAGAGGGAGAGTGCCTAGTAGATGAGTTAATGAGTAAAGTAAATTGAGGACTATGTGTATGACCATTTTTTCATATTATTGATGTGGTGACAAATTTATTACTAAGGAGTGAAGAGTGATCCAAAAGGTGGCTTTGGATGCATTGAGTGTGTAGAGTTGAAGAGAGATGATATACTTTATGTATCCATTAGATTGGTAGGAAATCAGTGTTTAGGATATGTTCTATTTTCATAGGTGTTATTGTGGATACTCAACCTATATGGGTTTGTAGCCTCCTTGCAAGGTGAAACTTGCTAAAAGTCTAGTTGTTATGGTTTCTCAGCTAAACAGGTGTTGTAGCACCTTGTGGGATTATAGTCTCACTAAATAGGGGATAATGGTTTCTTAATGAGTTGTAATTGGTCTAAATAGGTTCTTTTAATTATATGATAGTATTCCAATTGTAGTTTTTAGTGGGTTTTCTCCCCCAATAGGGTTTCCCACATATGTCATGTGTTATGTGCTTGATCTTGCATTGTTTCTCTTATTCATTGCTATGAATGATATTTATACTTCATGAAATGATTATGGTAATTGATTAAGAGTTTGAAAGGATTTAAAATTAATTTGTATTATCTAGTCTCACTAATTCACCCCCCCCTCTCAGTTATTTTACCTCTAACACCAATACAGTAGCCACATCCATAGCTTTTTGGAGAGATAAGAGGGGGTCCTCCTTGTATTGTTGTTGTTAGCCCTACCTGGCCTTATTTATCTTTATTAGCTCAAATAAGGTTTATTTTGATTCATTTTTTATTATTTGGTTAGGGTGGGTAACCTTCCTCTTGATCACCCTCTTCATTTCCCTAAACTCCTTATCAAATTTTAATGCAACTTGGGGAGGGTCCATTATGACCCGATCTGGGTTCTCCATAGAGGCTAGTTATATCTACTTAATACCTAATTTATCTAAAGAGACACTTAGGGGATCTAATTAGGGATGCAATAGTTGAGCTAATTTAATCCCTTAGAAGGTAGACATCTAAGAGGTATTAGTGGTTGTGATGAATGTGAATGTAGATATAAGGGATGAAGAAACACCAGTGCTAGTTTAAGAACTAGAAAAAAATAGGGGATCTTGTGGAAGGATGATAATAGGACTCTTCTTAGGAAATTAGGGTTAGGTCTAGACATAGGCCTAGGCATGACTATGGGAAAACTTTCCATCACCAAGACCTTGGAAGTGGATGATATGGTGAAATGGGTGACGGTGGGAAATGGCATGATTATAGGCATAATTATAGGTCTGGTGAGGGACCTGTAAGGTTGGAGGTGGACATGACCTAGATTTGGGGGGTTAAAATACACTCAAGGGTTTATTGTTGAATAAAGAGGGTGGTAAGGCAATACATTCTTAACCTACATCACTTGGTCCTTCTTTAGTAAGAGGAAGGGGAGGTGATGTTGATGTTGAATTTGTTAGAGTAAGAACTATAGTTGTTCCTATTGATGGTACATCCTATGTTGTAGTAGTACTTTTCACCTAGGATGTGCTATCAGATGGGACCCCTGAGTTGGAAGCCTACCCAACTTATTTCCTAGTGCCAATATCTCCTTTCTAAAGTAGGAGATAATGTCTATAATATTTTGTGACTAAGTTACAAGTTAGTTTTCCCTTATTATTCAACACTAAGAGTATGGATAAGATATGATGGCATTCTTACTTGAATATCTTGGTGCTTAGATACCTAAAAAAAATTGTGCCATCCAGTCTTCCTTTCATCTGCTTGATGCCAATAATCTTTAGCCTCTACCTAACTTATTTATTATCAATTGCATTAATGTAGAACTTGTCTCCATCTTTAGGCTCATCATGTTATGTGATACTAAGAGATACCATGTGTTTGATGCAATAAGTGAATGTCAAGTGCATAGCATCCTATTTCTTATTGGTATCTTTCTCCAAATTAAAAGTGGACCTATGTTTGGAAGTAGCTATGACTGAGTGCCAAGTTTCAATTTTGAATTAGCTAATGTTGACCAATTAGGGGTGGATTGGCCCCATTTTCTTACTTTTGTAAAATCTATCTAATCATGTGTGTAGTCAGAAGGTAATCTCCTACTCAGCCAATTTGTCTAGCACTATGGTGGGAAATCTAAATGGAGTTATCCTGATTCCCTCAACTCTAATTATAGTGCAGTCTGGGTAGTACTAGTAGGCTCACAATGTGTTAAGAGCTACCTTGACCTCTACTAACATCTTGGGCATAGTTAATTCATGGATGGATCTGTAAATAATTTAGTAGAACTACTCAGCAATAGCTCACATCTCCTACTTATATTTATAAATTCTAACCTTTATGAGGACATGAGGGATGTTCCATCTCATGTTTGGGTCCTAATTGGTAATATGGGGGAATTTGAAAAGTGACATAGATATAATAAACCAAGTAGGACATCATATAGAAATGATTTATTAGGTTGGCCATGGTCTTCTTGATTTAGACAACCAAATTGTAGGAGATAATCTCCCTGAAGAGAGGGGTTATGTAGTCATCTATAATCATACACAATAATGGAACATACTTCTCATCCACATGGCCAATTTCTTATTCTCCATGTAACTTTTTCATCATGGCCATCCCCATTCTTACCCCTTTTTTGAATTAGGTGATGGGAATTTGATTTATTTTAGACTTTAGATGAACCTTCCTAGGTTCAATGCCTAGATTCTTAAGAATTATTTAATATTATAAGAATTTATCCATTAGGTCACGATGTCTTAATTGTAAATAATTTTAGGCTTGGTCAAGTCATAATAGGCTTGAAAGGCTAATCTAATTATATAATCAATATCATTACCAAAGTTAGAAGATTTGATCATGTGATCCACACACTTGGAGTGAAATTTTTTTTATTGGACTAAGTCCACACAAGGGAGCACTTATGGATTGGATGTATATTTGTGTAATCCTATAGACTTAGGTGCCAAGATGTTAGACCTTTGCTCTAAAACACTAGGAGCTTCTACGTCATCATTGTTTTGGTCTGTCATCCTCTCTACATGGTAGAATAAGTCATTGTAGTGTTTATCATATGTGGCTAATGAAATTGCATTGATGCTGGTGTCTCAGAAGATTGTGTTTGTTCTATTAGTCTCTTCTATTGTGTGTGCATATTCTATAAACTTCTCCTAGCATTGGAAAAAATGCTCTGTTTTGTAAAAAAAAGACTATTTTGAAGGAATGAATAAGGGCAGTTACTCTATTTTTGGGAAAAAAATGTATGGACTGCAAAGAGCACTGGTAGCTCGCTCATTTAAAAGGCATTAATATAAATATTGTTCAGTCTTAATATTTTTTTGTGTGATGGTATTTCACTCTTGTTTATGAAATCTATTTTACTCTTCCTCTTTTAACACCCATTATTGCCATTGTTAGTTATAAAAAGGTCACATAGGCTAATTTTATTTTAATGTAATTATCTAATTAGTAAAATTAGAGGTTTCCTCATGTTTCCATAATTTTCCCTATATGTACCCCACTTTTTCACTTTGGAAGGTAAGACATGTTAATCATATTTTATGCAAGTAGTTCATATTTTCCAATAGTATTGTGTGAAGAAAATATTATTCCTCCTTTGTAATTTATCTATGATTTCATTGCTCTATACATATAACTTCTCAATCTTATTTTCAAGGATCCAATATCATGGCCAATCTGATAAATGAATGGGACTTATTATATCTTGGTAGATCTAAACTCTCCTTATTCGACCATGACTTCTAATTTTTGATTGATGAGCCTATGGATTTCCTAGATGTAGAAGGAATGTGTAGAATTTTATTAACAAATGATATATAGTAATTTGGAGTTTTCAATAGATAACCATGGTAAATGCTAAGATTTAGAGTTTTAAACCCTATATTTTTATCAAAATTTTAAATTACAAGATACGGGCCATAAATGGTATCTTTCAATTACTTTGACATAAATCTTGGGTGACTCTTTGGTTTTATTTTGATAATTTTTAAAATTGACCTTTAGAAATTGGCCAATAATCACTCTTAGTTTGTCCACGTATCTTCTCATCATAGGCTTGAAATTGTCTTGAGGTGACTTGGATTTATAACCACTAAAATAATCCTTTATTATCATTTAATTTTTACCAACAACTAGCACTCATAGATAGCAATTTGTCCTTTAGGTGTTGTAGTTGACATGTGCCTAACACTTGGTGTCTCTTCGTGTATTCCAGTCTTTTACTTTAGATATTTGGATATTTGGGTGGGTGGCATGATATTTTAGAATATGACATCTTTATATTGGCTTTCACCTCATTTTAATTTTTCTCAATTCAACCCATTTTGTTTTGGGCTGACATGGTATTGGGACCCCTACTAGCTTGCCAAGTAGTAGGCTTTTATTGGATCATGTTGTTGAATGGTTATATCATATGAAACTCTTGATGAACCCATCGATTTCGATACCTTACTACATGTTTCTATCCCATTGGATTGCTCATATTTAATTATCACATGAATCAACCTCTTTCAACCTTAGATTGATGTGGCCTAAAAACTTTAGTTGTTTTACCAAGTGAAAAGTTATTATTGGCTCACATTGTCATGTGGCTCTATTATATGAAAATTTTAAACCCAAATGTCAAGCTACTTTACCAAGTGTCATAGTTTAATTTGATCATGAAATCATTAGGTTTAATGGCTTCTTTTGATCATATTATTTCTATGATATATGGTTCCATGTGTCTTCATCCCATTACTCCCAAATTCCACGTGGCTTCCATGTCACATCTAGCTACCTAAGATTAAGTGGCTTACTACCAAGTTTCATCTTGTCATGCAATCTATGTATTATGAAATTGAAATATTTCATATTGACTATAGGGTGTGATTGAGTTCTAAGTGGCATGATGTGATAGGATCATATTATCACAAGAATTAGAAAATGATAGAAGACTTAGAAGGTCACAACCAAACACTAGGTGGAGTGTTCCAATTGAGTCATGGGGTTACAAACTGTAGAACTTATTTGTAAGATGGAACTATGTGACTAGGTGACAAGTGGAAAAATCACATTAGCTCATGTTTTCTCTTATTTTTTCAAAGGAATAAAGATATGTTAAAATTTTATAAACTTACATAACTAAGTCACCAATGCATACAACACTGTCATGTGTCATTTAAAGTTGAGTTGTCATCAAGGTTCTTACCAAATAAAAAGGTGCCATGGTTATATCAAATCCCTTGCAAGGACCTTTATAATAAACATAGAAGGTATTCCAAGGCCCTTTGAGGTATCTCCTAGGAGATACCTTGAAATAAAATTCTAATCATGTGCATTTTTAAGGTATCTCCTAGGAGATACCTCAAAAGAAAATTCCAATCGTGTGCATGTTCAATGTATCTCCTAAGAGATACCTCAAAATAAAAATTCCAATTATGTGTATGTTCAAGGTATCACTTAGGAATTACCTTGAAATAAAATTCCAATTGTGTGTATGTTCAAGGTATTTATGAGGAGACACTTTAAAAGTACTACAAGGCCCTTCAAGGAAATCTCCTAGGAGATACTTTGAAAGAAAATTCTAATCATGTACATGTTCAAGGTATCTACTAAGAGAACCCTTGAAGGTAATACAATACCCTTTAAGGTATCTATTATAATATACCTTTAATGGTATTTTATTACCTTCAAGGCTACTATTTTAGTGTATAATTGTACCTTATGGGAGATTTTTTCAAGCTCTCTCACTCCCAGCTACAATATTGGAGCAACCTCGAGCTGTAGGTATCTTGTAGTGAGGTTGAACCTTTGGAGAAGGCCATCTTCATTTTGTTATATCACCTAAAACTAATGTTTCTAATTGGAAAATAGGTAGAGAAGGGGATAATGTCTTTGAATAAATCTAACTAGGTGATGCACCAAAATAAAATGGAAAACTCCCATAAGCTTGAACTCACACTAGTTCTGTAGATGATAATACTAACTTACACAATCTCAAGATCAAGTTGGTTGCATTAATATTTCATGAAGGAGGTTTAAGGAGTAATGAATGAAAACAAAGAGGATATTTAAGACTCACTAAAAGTTCACATCAATGGTATAGAGAGTACTCAACCAGACTTATAAACAACATTGAAAAACTCCCTAAACAAGGCTAGATAGGAGGACTATGGATGAGGAATATTATCCTTCAAACAATACCATGGTAAACAACTCAATAGACACAAATCTAAGGAAATAGATAGGAAAAGAAATCCTTTATTACAACAAGAGGTAGTTCTTACAAATTCTTGATAGGATCGAGCCTAATCAAGCTAAGCATATTTTGCAATATCTTTAAAAGTGTCCCATCTCCCAGAGAGATAGAAAAGTCTAAAAATTGGAACCACTTAAAAAAGAACATGAGATATATATAGAGAAATGGAAGAGAGAAATAAAGGGCTTGCATGAGAAAATAGAGAGAGGGATCATAAATGGATGCAACCACCACTATGTCCTTGTAACTACCTTGACCATGAGATGAGCCATCCAAGATCACTACAAATCTCCTCAAGTCCCTCATGCATTCAATTCTCCCTTTATTAGAGCTAATATATCCATGTTGCGGGTAGATTTATGTTCCCACTTGATGTGAATAAGTTGATCCTTGCATTTAAAACTTGACGTGCTCCTTTTGCCTTTGCATGTCCTACCTAAAAAAAGATGAAATCCCCATTCTCTGAATCAAGACCTAGCCATGATACCTCTGATTGAATGACTGCTTATCATATGTGAGAACTATATCAAAGGATAAATGTTTATCCATTAATTCATACCTACTAACTCATGCCAGTCACTTGGGATTTACTTTATTTTGTTTGGTCACTAGAAACTGACTCAGATCCTTGATTCACACCCTTGATCTACTGACATAGATGCCTGTGAGTCATCAATATTTTACCAATTGAATGCATCCTTGACACCTATCATGTACACTTTCATATTTTGATTTGCATACTTATCTTTAAACACTATTGTTGACCCTTGAAAAACTTTACTTAGATCCTTTTTATTTGTAGATGTTGGATCCTTTATATGCCTTTGATCCACTGATTCATCAAACCATGTAAGAGATTTATATGTGGGCCGAAATTGGCCAACATCTTTAGTGATTCTTAGGGAAACATGTCTATTATGCTTGAGAACCCAAACCACTTTCCTTGTCTAGTCCATTAGGCATGGAGTCATTAGCCTCTATAACTGGGCTGGTCTAAAATTGGATACAAGGCTAACCCTTTCTATAACTTCCTCTAGAAGCAATAAGGACGACACAAAAAAAAGTTCCCAAGGCACTTGGGAAAGGAAAAAATGGAATAGAAAGGAAATGTGCACAAGGCACTTATTGAAAGGAAACTAGCCTAGAACAAAATAAAGACAACAAATAAATGTGCCTAAAATAACACTTGGAGGAATTTAAACAACACTAATATAATATATACACCTTAAAACTATGTGTACCCTTTCCTCCTAGATCAAAAAGAAAATTTGATAATTTTCTTGCATCATGAGATAAGGGATTAAATAAGGCATGCAACTTCTTAACCCTTGGTCTTGATGTATGCTTCTTTATTGCAACTATCAGCTTCTTTATCATTATGCTCAATTAGAACCAAGCATCACCAACTAGGTTAGCTATGTGAAGCCAGACAGTCTCAAATTCTTCATATGGCTCCTTAACTACAACCTCCAATGGTGGCTTAACAAGGCATACCTCTTTGATTTCTAAGGTGTCCTTAGTAGTACTAGGATTGTAATTTATTTCATGTTTTTTAGGTTCTTCAAGGAGCTATGACCCATTATAAAGCCCTAAAATAAGTCCATGTTTACAATGAACTCTTGAGGTGGCAGAGTTGAAAGAATACCCACTCCATCCCCTTTGATCTACTTGAAAAGTTTTCTCTTCTTAGATGTAACCAGACCATAGTTTCCTTAGAGAAGAAAAATAGTTATCTCTTAAGATCTCCAACAAGTCCTCAAATGAGCCTTTCAACTGATTGGTAACCTCTGGCTACTCCACAATTTCATCAGTTTGATCAATTATTTCATTCATTTCCTCATCTTTTTTATAATGTGGCAGTTCATCTAAGGAATTAATAGCCCTGGCCTCCTCATTTTCAACATAAAGTGGTAGCTTTGTATCCTTAATAGTGTAGTCTATTTCATGCACAACTACACAAGAGTCTTTAATATGTTCCCCTTCATTCAAGAAGGCTGAGTTGATTTTTTGTTTACCAAGGGAGGGCCCTATGGTAATATCTTCCTCATAGTTACTTGTGACATCCTCTTCTTTAGCCTCATTAGATGCATCTTCTTGGTTTTCCTAATAGAGGAGAGGCTCTTTCTCAAAGATTGGCATAATAGATTCTTGAAAACACTCAATAAGGTGAGAAAGGTTCTGGGAAGCTACCATGGGTTCTTAATTTTGTTCCTAAAGTTACTCTAATTGGATCACCTTCACCTCCTCTTCTTGATTCTTTGCCTCTTGAAAGTCTCTCCATGAAGGAGATAATTTTAAATTTTGAAGGGAAAGGAGTAGAGGATGTAAGGTCTCTTGTTTGACTTCAAGAATCACCACCTTTTCCTTCTTTTTCCCACTACTCTAAATGGATTTCCAAGATGGGAAAGATAGAGGCTCTTCTTTGACCTTCTAATTCTGCTTTTCCTCTTCTTTCCTTTTCTTCACTTCTAACTCTCTGATTTGTTTTACTATGTTCTCTTGAAATAGCTCCTCCTTAAGGTGGTTAGGAATAAAAGAAGGCTCTTGAATAGGGATGATGGATGTTGGTAGGGGTTCATATATTTCTTTGTCTTAGACTCTTAATTATAGATATACCTTCTCTTGCCCACTCCATGACTTTAACACTTGGTTCCAGCTTAGAACCTTGAAGGATTTCATAAGGGGTTCTTGGGGAAGAATGGAGCCTTGGATCTCAGTAGTAGGAGATTCTACAATAAGTTCTTCATTTTTTTTAATAGCTCCTTTGAATAGATTTCTAAGAAGGAAAGGTATTAGGAACATATGAAGGACTGGGAACATTGAAAAGAGCACTTTAAATGGTCACTTGAGGAGGAATGGATGGCATATAATAAGGTCAAGGTGGTGTATATGTAGGCACAAAAGGTTGGTGAGGTTAGCCCTACTATTCCTCAAGTCCTTTCAATTTGTCCTCAATGATTTGAATGTAACTGCCTATATCAATCATGTCACATGTGAGATTTTACCAATTTTCTCTCTCAACAGGGGTCCATTCTACTTTTATTTTTCCTAATGACCCTCTCACATAATAAATCTAGTGAGTAGGGACATTTTGACCATAACATTTCTATGAGCATAATTCTAGAGCATGCTTATCAAGGCTTATTAGAGTCTACTTAAGTGTTGATATGGATGGCATGTGATAGGGTTGATGAGGAGAAATATTATGATGGGATTGTTGTCCATAAGAGGGATCAGGGAAATATTCTTGCATATATGGATCATGAAGAACTCACCAAGGTTCATCATAGCCTTGATAGGGGTCTTGATAGGGTAGAGAGGCATTATATGGATTGTGAGGACCAAATTGGGATTTTTGATAAGGAGGTGGATAATAAGTATATTCACCATAGGTATTCATATTAGCTTCATAAGTCAAGTGAGATGTAGGAGCTGATTAAAATCTATAAAGAAACCTAGTCTGCTCATAACCAAAAGCTTTGATTTAGAGTTTCCATTGGTGTTAATTACTTGATTTCAAAAGATGATAAATGAGAGACACACCAAAAATATTCCTCACCTTGGTCCCATTGAGCATGACAAAAATTGTTTTAACATAAAATTTCACCCTTGTGGGAGATTTTTTCAAGCTCTCTCACTCCCAACTATAGTAGTGGAGTAACCTTAGGTTGTGGGTATCATGTAGTGAGTTTGAACCTCTAGAGAAGACTAGATTCCTTTTGGTATATCACCTAAAACTAATGATTCTTCTTGTATAAGAGGTAGATAGGAGGATAAGGGCTCCTAAGAAAGTAACCAGGTGATGCACCAAAATAAAATAGGAAACTCCCATAAGCTTGAACTCACACTAGTTCTACAGAAGACAATACTAACTTACACAATCTCAAGATCAAGATGGTTGCATTAATATTTCATGGAAGAGGTTTAGGGAGAAATAAATTCAAAAAAAGAGGAGTTTTAATACTCACTAAAATTTCACATCAAAGGTTAAAAGAGCACTCAAACAAACCTACAAACAACATTGAAAAACTCCCTAAACAAGGTCAGAAAGGAGGACCATGGATGAGGAAGATTATCCTTCACACAATTCCATAGTACACAACTCAATAGACACAAATCCAAGGCAAGAGATAGGAAAATAAAATCTTTTATTGTATCAAGAGGTAGTTCTTACAAAGCTTGATAGGGTCGAGCCTAATCAAGTTGAGCATATTTTGTAATATATTTAAGAGTGTCCCATCTCTTAGAGAGATACAAAAGTCTAAAAATTAGAACCCCTTAAATAAAAAAACATGATATATACATATATATAGAAAGGGAAGAGAGAAAAAAAGGGCTTGCATGTGAAAATGGAGAGAGGGATAATAAATGGGTATAACCACCACTATGTCCTTCAAAACTGCCTTGACCATGAAATGAGCCATCCAAGATCACCACAAATCTCCTCGAGCCCCTTGTGCATTCAAATCTCCCTTGATTGGAGCTAAGAGAGCCATGTCATAGGTAGTTGTATATTCCCACCTGATGTGAATGAGTCAATCCTTGCATTTGAAACTTGACATGCCCCTTCTTCCTTTAAATGTCATACCTAAAAAATGATGACATCCCCATTCTCTAAATCAAGACATAGCCATACTACCTCTGATCGAGTGGTTGCTTGTCAAAAGTGAGAGCCATATCAAAGGATAAAGGCTTCTCCATTAATTCACACCTATTAGCTCTTACCAATTGCTTAGGTTTTCCTTTGTTTTGATTGGTCTTTAGAAACTAACTCAGATCCTTGGTTCTCACCATCAATCTACCTAGCATGGATGCCTATGAGTCATCAATCTTCTACCAGTTGAATGCATCCTTGACACCTGTCATATACACTTTCACCCTTTGGCTTGTAGGCTTATCCTTGAACACTGATACTGACCCTTGAAAAAAAATTCTTGGATCCTCTCTATTTGCAAATTTTGGATCCATTTCTATGCCTTTGATCCACTGCTTCATCAAACCATGCAAGAGCTTTATGTGTGGGCCAAAATTGGCCAACAACTACCTTAAAGGTATATCCTAAAATGTACCTTTCAAACATACATAAAGGTATCTTTGAAGGTATTACAAGGCCCTCCAAGGTATCTCTATCAACTAGGAGAACCCTTGAAATTAATATAATAGCCTTAAAGGTATCTCCTAGAAGATACCTTGAAGGGCATTATATTACCTTCAAGGCTACCTTGAAGGTATCTCTTAAAGCTAAGCTTGCAACAGGGTTATTGCTAAATAAAAAGGTGCCATGTTTATATCAAATCCCTTAAAAGGACCTTTTTAATAAAGATGGAAGCTATTTAAGGCCCTTTGAGGTATCTCCTAGGAGATACCTTGAAATAAAATTCTAATCATGTGCATGTTCAAGGTATCTCCTAGAAGATACCTTGAAAGAAAATTCCAATCACGTGTATGTTCAATGTATCTCTTAGGAGATAACTCAAAATAAAAATTCCAATCATGTGTATGTTAAAGGTATCTCTTATAAATTACCTTAAAATAAAATTTCAATTGTGTGCATGTTCAAGATATCTATGAGGAAACTCTTTGAAAATAGTACAAGGTCCTTCAAGGTAACCCCCTAAGAGATACTTTGAAAGAAAATTCCAATCATGTACATGTTCAAGGTATCTACTATGATAACTCTTGAAGGTACTACAAGATCCTTCAAATTATCTCCTAGAAGATGCCTTGAAGGGCATTATAGTACCTTCAAGGATACCTTGAAGGTATCTCCTAAGAGATACCTTTTAAACATGCATAAAGGTATCCTTGAAGGTTTTTTTGGGCCATCCAAGGTATATCTATCTACATTTAAGGTATCTCTTAAGAGATAACTTTCAAACATCAATAAAGGTATCCTTGAAGGTATTACAAGGCCCTCCAAGTTATCTCTATCTACTACGAAAACCCTTGAATGTACTAAAAAACCATTTAAGGTATCTCCTAAAAGATATCTTGAATGGCATTGTAGTACATTCAAGGCTACCTTGAAGGTATCTCCAAAGAGAAACCTTTTAAACATTCATAAAGGTACCCTTGAAGGTATTACAAGGCCCTCCAAGGTATCTCATAAGAGATATCTTGAAATACAATTACAATCATGTGTATTTTCAAGGTATCTACTAGGATACCCATTGAAGGTACTACAAATATTTCAAGGTATATCATAGAAGAAACCTTGAAAGACATTGTAGTACCTTCAAGAGTACCCTATGCATGTTTCAAAGGTATCTCTTAGTATATACCTTATAACTTTAAAACATGAATTAGGGTACACTCAAAGGTATTTTTGATGCCTCAAATTATATCATATGGGTTTATATAGTGTTTAAGAAACATTTCTAATTTTTGGATTCAAAAAACCCATTACATGAGTTGATGGTTGTGATCTTCCTGAGATCTTTAGTGGAATAGTGGTAAAGCAATATAACTATTTCATAAAAATGATGATATAGCTGGTTGTTGGGAGCTACCTTGGTCTTAAAGCTTGCTTATGAAAAATGAAAGTAATTCAAACTAAGAAGAGTGAATTGTGATCAAAACCTAAAGTCTAAAATCTAATCTAGAATACATATTTACAATTAAAACTAAGCTATAGTGAATTGATCAAAAAATGAGAAAAGGGAAGGGTAGGGTAGAAAAGAGAGGTTTATGATCTTCAATCCAGACATTATGTCAAAGTTTAAATTTCATCTAAATATGCACTAATACCAATATATAACATGAAATAGCTAAATCACAAATCCTACCATATATCAGGAAAATGTCTAAAGGAACTAAAACAATGTAAATAAGAAACCAGATCTAATTTAAAGATTTACTCCCATAAACAAATTGCATTAGCACATTTGCAAGAAAAGCATGGAAAATGAAATGAATCTAATATATTTCAATCAACCTAGCATAAGCATAAATTGAAAACTCTAAATGTATATATGCACATCAAGAATTCATATAAACAATTCAAATTTGAACATTAAACTAGATGGTTGAGGAAGTAGCCATAATAACAATCACACAAACAAATATTGGATAATATTTATAGAGTTCCTTGATTGTATTGATTATTCCAAGTTTATAAATAGTTTTTTTTTCTCAAAAACTCCCCTCTTTCTCTTTACAAATGACAATAACCCTTTTATATAAGATTAAGGAGCTATGTTAGTCAATCATATCAAATGATAATTATACAAGATTCAAGGATAGTTGTCCTATAATATTATATAACTAGTGACACTTTCTAAGTGGACTGGCCTATAAGCAATGTGCTTTACAAGATTCACATGCTTTTTCAAAAATAATATTCTTTCAAAAGATAATTTACTTGATTTTTTACAAAATAATATTATAAAATCAACAAATTTAACTTTGAGAATCACTTGTTATTGTAGTATTTTGTCTTTGCTCTAGGATATTCATTTCCTTATTATGTTTATCATCAATTAGTCTAAGGTTTATGATGGGCTCCATTAAAATATCTTCTTCTTGATATATTATGCCCCTGAAGTCCTTGTCATCTCTATCTAATGATTTCTTGATGCTTCTAGCATTACTAATATTCTCTTCTATAGACAGAATCATGTCTAAGATCCGTTTGTTGTCTGCCCTTGTTTTACCTTGGATTTTTATTTTCACCTCCTGCATGAATTGAGTATCTCTATGATTGAACTCCTCATCAGTGATCAATCCAATAGGACTGAGTGTAGTTGGGTATGTGATCAAGCTCCCTAGTATATGCATAATTATGTTTTCCAATTTCTTGAAATCTTTAGAAAGATATTGATGCAGGGACATCTTAGAAATGCCCAATAATTGGTCTAGAAGTCATGAAAATGAGATAAATTTGAACTAAATTCTTTTAGAATTTTTCCTGCCTTTTTCATAATTTGAATTTTTCAAATGTGTCATGAGGAATTGAGAGTGTTTTTAGGTGATCTATATGGGTCTAAGTGAGTCTTGAAGATGTATATTTGATAAATAATATTTTAATATAACTTTGGTGGTCTCATCAAGGTCATAAAGTTGTTTTGAGTCATATGTCATTATTGATTTTTTGAGGTGGCAGCTAGTGCGATGATTAGGCAGCTAGTGTGATGATCACCCTACATGGGTTTTAGATCAAATATAAGTTTTTTGTTTCAATAAATGGTTATGGATATTTTTATAATTTTTATTTCAATATATAAAGGATATATATATATATATATATATAGTGGTAGAGTCTTTATGAAGGACATTAGATAGAGAAGACAGGGTAGACAAAGTTGTCAATTAGAAAGGTCTACCAATAAGTTACATAGGACTGTAAAAGTCATTTTGTGGATTAAACAAAAGAATAAATGAAGATAGTAGAAATGGAATTTTTATGTCAAATTTAATTGTGATAATATTTTTTTGATAAGTTTTTAACTCCCAAACTAATAACAAGAACCTCTATTTAGGAATTTGCTTACCTTGTATTCTTGTATTTTTCTGAGTTTATGAACTATGAGTAGTCATAAAACATTATGAAGGAATTGATGAGGAAGTAATGAGTAATATTGTGTTTGGATTAGTAACTTGAAGTTTTAAAATAATATTTGTATTTATTTTAAGCTTTAGTGAATTTCAAGTTTAATCAATGAACCCCTGTTTACTCTTGGAGAAAAAGTTGCATGAACCCTATTTTGGTGCATTGAGCTTAACATCCAAACTAAGAGTTACTATTATAGGTTAAAATACATTTAATTGGTTTGGTTACAAGTAATTTAAGGTGTATGGGAGTTTTTTTGGAGATAAAATATCCCTAGTTAATAAATATAATCATTGAACCATAATCTGGAGTGAACCCTATCCCTAAAGATGACAATATTGTTACAACTATGTGTATTGGATTTTCCTTAGAAGGAAATGGTACTTAAAAGAATGATAAATAATTTTGATATATTATGTTAATCCCTTAGAATGTGTTAAATATTTTTTCTAACCCTTTTTTTCCTTGCATTATACTTTATTCAACTATATAGAGAATGCAGACCTGTATCAGTCCTTTATTTGGACTCAGTCAAGTGTAATTTGAAACACAAAAGTATGTTAGTAGTTTTTTAAGAACTATTTTATGCTTGATAAATGTGTACACAAATAATACAAACCTTTTAGACATTATTTTTTCCACCTTGAATAATAAAATATATGCCATTTTGAAGCCCCTCGGTTGGGATAGAAGGCTGTAAACCCTAGAACTAGGGTTTTGAAGTTTATAAGAGATTTGTGTAGTGTAAAAATATAGTTTTTGGTCATTTGTTATATGAAATTTCATACTAAATTATTTTAAATTTTTTTGTCTAGGTGGGTATAGGTTTGTACTTATACAATCAATCTTGTGACAATATAGTGCTAACAGACCAAAACGACCTAATTTAAACCTAAGAATAGGTTAGTAAAGGGGTCTAGGGAAATAATTAAAGATTGAAACTTTGTTAGAAGGAGTAGTAAGATAAAAGGTATTTATAAAAGTTATTTTTTTTCCAAAGCGAGTAAATATAGGTTCGTACTAAGGGATTTCCTTAAAGAAAAGGCTACAAAAATAGTCCAAAGGATAGGGCAAAGTTATGTAGGTGAGTCTAAATGCATTATGGAAAGAATAGAAGGTGATGAGTGGTTTAAATATACTGTGAGAGACATACCTAAGGTGTTATGAACCATAAAACAATAGAAATGTTGTAACCAATGAAGGCATATTGGCCCAAAAGGACTATGGGGTATGAGGGAATGAATATAGAAAGAGAATAGAAAATGAAATGCAAGATAATGAAAGTTAAAGGTGGATTGAGAATATTTGTATGAGTTATATTTAATTTGACTTGAAATTCTTAATAAACAAGTGGTTGTGTTTTGTTCCATTTAGATAAATAGGTGTAGTGTTACCAAGGAAGCATTACAAGTTACAAGTAGGGAGAAGAAGTGCAAGCTAGGGAGAACATATCTATATCATTTTGGCATTAGAGAATATAGATGCAATGGGAAGGTAAATATATGTATAGACATTGATGACTATATGGTTCATGTTTCATGTTACATGATTGACATGTATTTGTAGGAAAGATGTAAGAAGATAGTACATGGAGTCTTATTGAGAGACAATAAAAAAGGAGAAGGTATGAGTTATTTTGTGACTAATTTAGTGAGTTAAATTTATGAATAATAGTAGATAATAAATGAAGTGGCATCCCTATAGTAAATTTAGCTATTAAAAATCTCAAGAGTGAGAGAGAGAAGCTCATAAAGAGAGATTGAGAGTGAAAAGATAGTCCTAGTGCAAAGGACAAGAGTTAGAAGGCCCAAGTGTGGTCTGATAGAGAGAGAAAGGTTCTAAGTGTGAACTAATGAAGTGTTCCACATGAGACCCAAAACAATAATGAGAGAGAGTATGTACGCAAGTGAGGTACTCAAGAGGAAGATGTAGGGAGAAGTAGAAAGGAAAGTGAGAGACATGGTTGAATTTGAAAGCCACAAAGAGAGGATGATGGAAAATAGATTAAGGAGATGAAAGAGGTATTGACCAAGATGGAGAAAGAGTTTTTGTATATATGGAGTGTATGTAGATTATAATGTGGAATCAAGATCAAGAAAAGGATTAAGTGCAGCTTCATCAAAAGGTTACAAGAGAGAGACAGAACCAGTAGTTGATGGAATATTTGGAAAGGTAACTGAAGGAGATGGAAACACAATTTACCATGGAAAAGGATGAGAGAGAGGAAATAGATCCTTGAAAAAATTATTCTAATAATGATGTGTTATGTTTGAATGTAGGTAAAGAAGTGGATGGTGAATTGCCTGATTGGCATGAAGAAGATGAATGGATAGCATTCCATAAAGAAGAAGAAAATGATGCATTGAAGAGTATAGGTGTATTAAGTATGAGGTGACTTGTCACCTTGAATATGGAGATATAATTGATGGAGAAGAATAGAGATATGAAGAGAAGTGACCAACAGATGGTGAGGCAGACAAAGACATGACAGGTAATGAAATCCATGTGGTATTTGAT
This sequence comes from Torreya grandis, assembly GCA_037957365.1. NCBI lineage: Eukaryota > Viridiplantae > Streptophyta > Pinopsida > Cupressales > Taxaceae > Torreya > Torreya grandis. The sequence goes on along the minus strand of JARHVA010004958.1, from coordinate 1,079,531 downwards.
GAATATTTTGAGGATGAAGACTGTGTATTTTCCAAAGACACTATAGGATTATTTTAAGAGTTTATTGGCTCAGATAAGAATTAGGAATCACATGAAGTGCTTGAGGAAAGAGAAGAATAGGTGAAGGAAGGTGAGATTGAAGAAATGATCCATGAAGAGAAGATGTAATTTGAGGAGGTGGTTGGTTAGATAGTCAATAAAGAAGAATCAGTGATGATGAAGTATAGAAGGGTAGAAGATGATTAATACAAGATTATGAACAAGCAAAGGATTTTAGATTGGTCAAAGGAGGAAGAGAACACACTATAGAATAGGTATGATGATGAAGAGGCAACAATAACATTGTTGGAGAAGGAGATTAATAAAGAATGGTAATCCATGATCAATGCCATGAAGATTGAATACAAACATGAGAGAAAGCAAAGGAAAAAGAATGATTGTAGGTACAAGTATTAGTACAAGGAACAGTAGAAGCCAAATCAAAGGAACACATGGAAGAAGAAGCAAAGGCATAAGTGTGGTAGTAAAGAACACACCCATTTGTATGAAAAATTGAATGAAGAAGAGATTGAGGGGTCAAGCCTTTTCTCCCCTTGGGAGTATGATTCAGGGTAATCTTATAAATTACCAAGAATTAGTCTATAAGTCATGACCTTGAGAGAATTTTGAACTAGAGTCTTTTAGAAGTTTTATTGCCTTTTCCATAATTTGAGCTTTAAAAAGTGTCATGAGGGATTGAGAGTGTTTTTTGGTGATCTATATGGGTACATGAATAATATAGAATTTTCAAATGTGATTTGGTCCATTAAAACCTTGAATAACAAAATATATGCTATTTTAAAGCCTCTTGACTAGGATGGAGGATTGTAAACCCTAGAACTAGGGTTTTGAAGTTTATAAGAGATTTGTCTAGTGGAAAAACATAATTTTTTGTAATTATTTATATGAAATGTCATACTAAATTATTTTAAATTTTTTTGTCTATGTGGGTATATGTTCATACTTATAAAATTAATCTTTTGAGAATGTAGTGCTAATAGACCTAAATGACCTAATTTGAACCTATGAAGAGGTTAGTAAAGGGGTCCAGGGAAAGAATTAAAGATTGAAACTTTGTAAATAGGAGTAGTAAGATAAAGGGTATCTATAAATTCTATTGTTTTCCTAAAGTGATTAAGTACAATTTCATACTAAGGGAATTCCTTAAAGAAAAGGCTACAAGAATAGTCTAAAAGATAGGGCAAAGTTGTGTAGGTGAGTCTAAATGCATTGTGTAAAGAATAAAAGGTGATGAGTGGTATAAATAGACTATGAAAGACATACATAATGTGTTATTAACCATAAAATCATAGAAATTTTATAACCAATGAAGGCATATTTGCTCAAAAGGACTGTGGGGTATGAGGGAATGAATATTGAAAGACAATAGCAAATGAAATTCAAGATAATGAAAGTTAAAGGTGGATTGAGAAGAGTTGTATGAGTTATATTTAATATTACTTGAAATTCTTCATAAATAGGTGATTGTGATTTTTTCCATTTGGACAAATAGGTGTAGTGTTACCAAGGAAGCATTGCAAGTTGCAAGCAAGGAGAAGAAGAAGTGCAAGCTAGGTAAAAAATCTCTACATTAGAGCCCCCATTTACTTGGACCATTTTCTCAAATCCTTGATATTTTATATTAATATTACCATAACCATATTCAAATGGGCTAGGCTAACTATATTAAACCTAGGAATTTGGTCCTTTGTCAAACATTGATCAAATCCTTCACTTTATTATGTGAAGCTTACCATTGGCTAACTTGGCTTGTAGCCAAGGTACCCTATTTGTACATCATATCCTACCTAGACCTTATTGATTTCATAGAGATGAATATGTCATACATAGCAGTTTCAAACTGATTAACCATATCACTTGACTACTCTTTTAAGTTCTTTTTTTACCTTAGCCTTTTGATAATAGCTTGCAACTATTCCAATTAGGCTTGGGCCAATTCCAATACATCTTCTTCAAAGATTAGATCTTCACCAGGTCTCTTTCATTCCTTTTGGGTCAAATTAGTCAAAGGTTCCACCTTTTGGTATACAATTTCTTCACCACCTGCCAAGACTATTTTCTTAGTCACTCTTTGTAAACCAATAGTCTCTGGATTAAACTTGACCCCTAATGAATATTGGGTCACATTTGGGACTAGGATCTCTATTTATGATTGGGTTGGCTGACTAGGATTAACCACTCTCCTTGCATCCCCTTCTTGTAAATTAAAAATCCATGGTTTCAGTTCTTACTTCATAAGAATGCTAGTGGCTTTTACCATATCCCATGGATGATAAGTAGGCAACTTCTCCAATCTAGGTTCATAAATGAACCATTCAAGAATATGAGGTCCATAAATGATGTTTTCTTCAATAAAAAAATTGACTTCCTTCAAGGGAGGAGTGATGGTTAATTTAAGCCTCTTAGCTTTAGAGATAATGGAAGTCTCATCTTTCCTTCTGGGAAGATTAACAACTGCTAGGTCTAATGCCATTTCTTTCTCTTTCTCTTTCTTATCTCCCTCAACACTTGCTTCTCCTTCATCTAAATATATATCATTATCCATGGATAGAATTTAAAATTATTTAATAGTTTTAATAGGATTAAGAGCTATCATATGAACCTCCTCTAAAGGTAGATCATGATCTGATGTCTTAGATGATTTAGGGGTTGATGAACTTGAAGGGATTTCATCTAGCCAGTTCCTTTTAGGACTCTACTCTATTTATGTCTCTACTTGTGTACTAATTGATGGGAGTCTATAATATTCACCACTAACCAAATGATACTACTTGGGGCCCAATTGCCATCTATCATCTACTTTTTGATTTCTCTATAGTATAGACTCAAGTCTTAGGTTGTGTTCCCTCAATCTTCTAGTGACTTCAAGGTAAATAGATACCTTAGTGTATATAGGGTCAAAGTCACTAGGCTCATGCTCATAGGGCACATTTAGAATCCCTTTGATTTTCAAATGCTCTTTAACCCTTCCATGAGGGTCCCATTATCTGAGTTCATCTATCTATAGATTGAAATATAACTATGCTTTGATGTAGCCTCAACATGATCCCACTGTCTAAAGATAGTCTTGTCAATTTTCATAGGAAATATGTGAATAAGTCCTTTTATTTTGGTTTTGTATAGGCCATCTATACCATGGAATAATGGGTAGGCCACCTCTTACTCTACTAGTTTATTAGGAACATGGACTGGTAACTTGAGAGGAGAATTTTGAGTTCTGTCAATCCTTATTACAGTGTAGTCAGGGTAAAACCATATATCCCCCATTACTTAAATAGGTTTATTGATCAAAGGATTGATTATTGACATAGGGATACCATTTATAGATTCACTTAATGCTAGGTAGACACAATCATAAATGAACTAGATGTGATCCCTATATTTATAAATGTGCAACTTAGAATAGTATTGAGAAATGGTCTAGGTTCCACTTGGATACCATTCTCTCTGATTGGGGATCTTTGTGGTTTCAAATAAGGCATATAGGAGATAAGAAATCATGAAAAACTCATTTGTATTCTTATGCTTGATTACATACATTTGTCTACTCAAGGTGATGATAATTATCTCAACTAATAGAGGAATTATTACCCTTTCAATAATGAAATACATCATGGGTACCCACATTAGATCAACATATGCCATGGTTTCACATCCATACAGTTTGTTTATCATTGTCATTACCATACTAACCCATAGTCTAAATTTACTTATTGGGATGTTCTTCTTAAGGTCAACAAAGACCTAGTTACCAAACTCTAACCATATAGCTAGGGTGTTCATCCTATTGCATTATTTAGCCCATGAATTAATAGAGTTTAGGTCAATTTGGGGCTTGGTAAATTTGTAATAAGACTCAAATTCAATTGGGTAAATGTAAAAAAAATTCTTCTAATTATGTTCATTAATTAACATGCCCTTATCTATTTTAACATCCTTAAAAATGGGACCAAGAACATCAATGTAATGGAGTACCTCAAGTTTGACAACTGCATAGTGTAGTCCAGTCATTTGGATGGCCACAATGTCATTGTAGAGCCTCTTTACAGGGAGTATATTATTTTATTATTTGGTGATGATTGGTTGGTTCTCAATTATCCAAAACAATTTTGACTAGATGTTATCCCTTATGTTTAGAGTAGTAGCTAAAAACTAGGTGTCCTTGAGCACTTAACCCTTGGCAACTATTGTCAAATATAGCTTGATTTATTTCTTTGAAACATTCTTATGGGATTCCATTTCTGTAATTCCAATCAAATAATCTAATTACAGATAAAAATCTAACTTTCTTGGCTCAATTATAGTAAATCTAGAATCGATTAGGGAAATCCATACACTTAGGGATTTTTGAGGTTCACATAGGATTTTAATGGCAGTAAGCTAGTTTGAAATGTGATCTTATGTGATGTAGATTGCATTTGAGTTTCATATTTATAACTTCAATGTGCGTGGGACCATAATATCTTCAATTTGATGTGTTTTTCTTATGTGGTGTTTCCATGTCACATTGCTTATTTATTTAAAATATGACCATTTGTCACTTTTGGATGTGTGTCATTACCTCCTAAAATATTGAAGCCCAATTAATTCATACAATTTATATCTTAATAATTCTTCCCGATCTTGACTTCATCATAGGTCATTGATCTTCCATTTGATTACCCAAGAGTGTGCCACTTGGTAGCTCCATAAGCTCTTTATGTACCTTACAAACAAAAATTCATTACTTGAAATTCATTGTGCCACATCGAAGATTCTCATTAAATTTGATTCCTTAACTTCTTGATCTAAAATATTGAATGTGATTCATTGATTTCCATATAATTCATTGCAGTTGTGACACATGTCATTATCATGTTCAATCTAGGCCCTTTGAAAATTTTACCTTCATTTACACTATGGATCTACTGGAAGTATAATCAAACATGGATTATTAATTATTTTATTTATACCTAAGCTCAAACATAGATCATTAATCTTATTTATCCCTTACTGATATTTTGGCACTTATCATTTTTGCACTACTCCTTAGGATCTTTAACATTTTAACTCAGTAAATTGTACACAGATTGTTGATCTTTGATACGAGCTCCTAGGATCTTGAAACTTGGCATATTTGTATTTAATTAGTACCTGTAGAAATAAAAATAAATAAATAATTACTTGGGATATAAATAGAGACTTAGTATAAGACTTTAGACTAAGGTTTTGGGTGCATTAATAAACATGATTAGGACTTAGAATAAATTTTAAACTATGTCTAAAATATAATAAAATGATCTTGCATAAATATGAATCCTATGTAAATTTGGATCTATTTCAAAAGGGAATTAGGATAAAATATTTAGGCTAGGGTCTTTGTTGGGTGAATATTTTGTCACCAGCTAAGTGACAGCAAAATAAGTGTTTCAACCATAGCATAAGGAGATGTGATCAGCAAAATGTGCAGGTCTACCACATCAAAATGGGATAAATATCTCCTATCATCAAGGGGAGGTTCCCTAAATAGCAGGGAAGGATCCCTGCTAACTCTATATATATATATATATATATATATATATATACTTTCTGAAAATACACTCAGGGGTGGGATAACACCATCCATCTCTCTTTCTTTAGAGATGATGTTCATAAAGACAAGGAGAAATCCTAGGTAATTGCTGAAGACATTTCTCTTCTTTCAGAAATGATGTTCAAAAAACCAGAGGAAGATTTCTTGGTAGTAACTGTAACAGGATGCAATAACACAATAGAATGAAGTGTAGCACAAAGTCTCCACCTCAACTACAAAAGAGTGAAATAATGGAAGCACAAAGTCTTCTCAAGATCCTTTACACTGAAAAAGAAAACACACACTAAAGATAATTGTGGTAGCACAAAGTCTTCCCACAGTTGGCTTTAGGACACCTTTCAGATTACTTCCACTAGTTCTACTTATTTAATTAAATGGACAAGATGGTATTCAAGAAATAGAACATAATAACAATCCCCTAAACAACACAAGCTATCTCAGCACAAAGTCTAAAAGGTCACTTGCTTTCTCATTCAAATAACAAAATATGATTAACAATTTGAGCCCAAAGTCTCAAGAATGTCTTTCAATTTGGGTAGAGTTTCACTTCTAATAATCAAAGAGAGATAGAGAGATTTATATAAAATGAGAGATTACAATATATAGCACTTCAAGAAAGACTTGGGCACTTTGTTTCATGAATTGGCCCATGCTGCATTCAATGCCTTGAATGCATTTGAAATTCTATGAAGGGGCCATACTGGAACAAATCATCATCCTTAACTTTAGCATTCAGAAACATCTCAAATGTCTCCTCTAAAGTATGGGCTGCCTGGTCCTCTTCCTGATATTTACGCGGCTATCCATTCACTTTTACTCCAAGGGAGAAAAATAGGGTGTGTCTTTGAATATTTGCACTCTCTGATGTCCACCTGGTGGACTGTTCCACCTACTAAAAATAACTCTTTGGCAGATATTTTTGGATTTACTATAGCTTTCATCCCTTTTCTTGTCTTCTTTTGTCTCTTCCTTGCAATCTAAGCTCTCAAGCTATCTTCTCGCCTTTAGCTGGCTCTTTTGGCTCCTTCCTTAGCTATTTGTTGAATTTGTTCTCATATCTACACCATATTTTAAAAATAATGGATATTTCAGTACCCTAAATTTGATGTCCACGGGGACGTCATTAGCCATTTGGTCACTTGAACCACTTTGAACCTTGAACCTTTTAAGTACATCAGTTCAATGGTTCAACAATTCGGGTGGTTCAATCAGCTATTTATTTCCTTGTTTCGTGAAGGGCCACATTTGTTCTCTTTTTCTTCTTTAGTTGAACCTTTCCTTTAAACCATTTGATTGAACTTATTTCTAGGATCTTCTAATTCCTTCATTCACTCAAAGCTTCCTTTCAAACTTTAAACTCTTTTGAACCTTTGAACTTTGAACTATTTTGGTTCAAATTTCAATGGTGCAATCTCCTTCTTTGAATCCTTTGAAGCTTCAAACTTTTTGGATCATTTCCTTTTTTATTGAACTTGTTGAACCTTTGAACTTGTTGAACTCTTTTGGTTCAAATTTCAATGGTTCAATAGTTCAATCTTAACTCTTTGAATCCTTTTATCTTCTAAGTCCATCAAACTTATTGAACTTATTGAACCTTTGAACTTGTTGAACTCTTTTGGTTCAAATTTCAATGGTTCAACGGTTTAATCTTCACTCCTCGAAGTCTTCTTTTCTTTAAGTCCACCAAAATTTGTTTAAAATTTTGAACTTTGAACCTACTGAAGTCCTTGAACTCGTTGAATTCTTTGAAGTGGTTGAACTTCTTTGAAACTTGTTGAAGCGTTCAACTCCTTGAGTCCACCGATGTCATAGAACCTATTGAACTCGTTGAACCTTTGAACTTTGAAGGTAGGGTTTAATGGTTCAATGGTTCAAGGGTTCATTCTATTTGTTTGAAGCCTGTCATTAAGTCTTTTGATTGAACCTCAACGTTGAACTAGCCTTAAAATTGCCTAAGTGTTGGAACTTCTTTCTTGTGAAAGACTGCCTGTCAAACCTGCGTGTTCTTTTAGCTGAAAATGCTTGAATAATTGAAGAACTTGAGTGCTCAAGACATCTTTTTGAGAAAGGAAAGAGATCATTTTGGCCTGCAGGACCAAAATAGTTGATATGTTGTCCCCAAAAATAAGTGACAGATTTTGGGAACAACAGTCTTTAACACTATTTAGACATAAATTCAATTAATTGGCTAAAAGAATAAAGGCTTAATCAATAAGGGTTAAATTAGAATTTAAAGCATGAAACCATAAATATTATTCATTCAAATAGGACCCTACTAAACCTACAACATGGAAACACAAAAATCAAACATTAACAATATTAGATAAGGTCAAATGAAGATTATAATCTAACATGCCAATGTAATTTAGATCAAACATGATATTCAAATGATGCAATATGATCAAGTGGGATGTTTAGTTTATAACACAAATTTAGATAATATGAATAAGAGTATGTTGCCTCAATAGTTACTAAAAATACCTTCAAGGTATCTCCTCGGAGATACCTTCAAATAAAATTCCAATCATGTGCATGTTGAAGAAATGTTAGTAGAGTTTCCTTTAAATTCTCTAGAACATGCAAATTAGAGGGATAGCTTGTGTAAGAGGAAGTATAAAATAATCATAATAGCATGAGTGAATTTACATAAAATTCAATTTTATACACAATAGAAAATATTAAGATAAAATAACATGGTGTTAAGAATTCTGGAACATAAAAAACATGATACAAGATATAACAAGCTAAAATAATACAAAGTAAACACTGTGCATTAGGTATACATAAAATAATCTTAGTAAAATCATGATAGGACTAGTCTATTAATCTATATCACACATCATAACCATATTCCATTGTATCAGATCAATATATATAGCTTTATACATGAATCTATCTCTTCACATTATAGCTTTTTGGCATACAAAAATAAAGACTATTGGCATTATTATATCTATGCCTTGGCTAACAAGGCCAAAGACATCCAAAAGATCATTTTGATTGAGAAAATAATACCCTTTTCACATGTATCCATCAATTATAGACTTGTGATTTTATGAGGCCCTATTCCACATCTCACACTTTCTTGGACTTAAACTATTGTTTTGTCTTGAGATAAAATCTAAACTCTGATCTTGGCTAAAGATAGAAAAGATTAGCCTTTCAAAAAAGTGGCCATAATTTCTCTAGGTGTCATTTACCAATTTAAACCTTTTTCAAATTACTTAGCTTCCCCTTTGGGTTTTCAATTAAGTAGCATACTTATTTGCTGTCCTTTTTTTATTTTCCATAGACTAGTTTAACCAGGTGGCCATCCTAATTAGTGGTTTTCAACCAACCTGGCCCCAATTCAAATGATATGACTATGTTACAAAGTAATTTTTTTTCTTAAACTATAAAACTTGAACTACACATTTACCTACTATGGAGGTGGTTCCTAAGTTTGTCTAGGTGGTTGTGTAGGATGTGGCTACCCAGACTGCACCTCTCTATCCAACTTTCTCTTCTACATAATTACTTGAATCTCCTATAGTGGAATGAACTTAGGTTCATCTATGATATGTGAAATAACTAGTTAACCTATGAGAGTTCATGCTTGATCATTTTTTAATTATCAATTACTTCTTGTACCATGGTAAGCAAAATGTGTAATGGAATGTGAATGATCATCAAATTTTGCACATCTTCTTCTTTTGTGATGATAAGGAAGTCTCTGGCATTTGATAGCTTAAGCTAGATATCTAACACAATATCATCTAACCTGTTTGCAGTCTTTTGGGCTTGAATAGCTACAAATGTGTTTCACATTATCTCATTATACTAGACATAGAGATTCTTCATCACAATATCACTAGCATATAAAACTTTTAAAATACATCATTCAATATTTCTCTAATATCCATTTGATCACTCATTATAGCTTTAGATTTATCCACTATTGTGAACTTTGGTTTCACAAAAGCCAAGGATTTATCAAGGTGTTACCTCTAATAAATTATTCCTTGTAATATATATTTTTCCTAATTTGTAGTAGTATACAAGACCTATATATATTCTTCTAGTAGTTCACAAATGCCTTTTGTGTCAGCATGAATAGCCTACCCTTGGGTGCACAGTTTATATGCACTCACCCAATCCTTTGTTAACTAAGTTAGAAACGTAATGAAATGTTTGTGCTTAGACATTACTTGATCACCAAGGATGTGTGTAACCATAGTAGGATACGTAGAATTGATGAACTTCCTAGCCTTAACAATTTGATTTTATGCTTCCACTTTCTCCTTGTGTAATCAAAAAATAATATGTTTAAAGTCTAAATCCTTTTTCATAATATATTTTTACAATGTAGTTACTCCTTCAATTATTTTGGACAATGGAAGATACAAAAGCAAGCATGCCATAACCATTGGTAGGTGTATGCATAAATTGATCTAACAAAATCAAAAAAGTATTATAATGAGATGATGTGGTAGGTGCATCCTAAAACCATTGGGTAGAAGGGAGATATTTTGATAGTGAAGTCTCCTATGGTGTACCTGATTAGGTCACATCCTTGTGGGATGTTATGTGTTTTGCTTTTACCTTTTCCTTAGCTTCAGCTTGAGCCTTGGTTATGGCTTCAATGTGAATTCAAGCTACCTCCTCAAACTTGTCTTTAACAACAATTTTGGTCTTGTCATCTTCTTCAACCTTAGATTATATGTTAGCCTCCATTTTAGCTTTGGAATTAGCCCCATGTTTTTCCCTGGTAGCTTGTACCTCTGCCTCATGCTTGGCTTCCACCTCCTTCTAGCACTATTGTTTGTCATCTTTCTCTCATGCCTTTTATTTTATTTTTTTATCTATATGCATCTTGCACCTCTTCATACTTTTTTACTACCTCTTCATGTTCCCATATCTTCTTTTTGTCTTTTGCTTCCTCTAATTTCTTTCTCTTGACTTGAGCTTCTTCGACCTTCTTTTTCTTGAACTCAGCTTCATCAAAATTCTTTTGTTGTTCTTCCTCTTTAGCACACTATTTGTCTTGTTCTTATTGTGCACATTGGTCTTATTACATAACTTCTTGTTCAATGGCATCTTTCTTCCTTTTGTTCTTCTCCAATTTTCTCTTTTTCCTCTCTTCTTTCTTAATAGCCTCCTCCTCATGATCCAAGGTATCATATGCAACATCCATTTTTTATGTTGGATCCAACCCATTGGTATCTAGAGGTCCCTCCATTACATATAGATCATTTTTTTATATATTAGATTATGAGTGCTCTAAAGATTTATATTTCATAACCACACCTCTATACACAAAAATATTTCTTAACTTGATTGGAGGGATAAGTGTATCCTTGTGTTTCCTCATGCCCCTAGACTTCACCTAATGGGCACTACTTGTTGTGGATGGTTATCTAAAAGATACCATATGTTATTGTACGGTGGTTGAAGTCCTAGCCCAATGATGAGTACAGTGTTTATGAAACAGTGGCCATATTGGGATCCCTTCCTCTGGTAGATCTATAATCTACATAAATAATGAACCGGTTGCTAAATATTTTTAGAATATTTATGTTACAAATTCGTGTTGAGCCTCTTTTTGACCTAAACTATCCATAATAATAAAGGGAGGGGGTTACGTAATGTCTATTAAAAGGTCACTACTTACCTTATTTCACACTTAGAAAGTGTGCACTACTTTATAGAAAAATAATTCCTTCTCCTCCTTATCATAAACCTCTTAGCCGATTTCTTCAATCATGCATTGTAGAACTTCCTATTAATCAACCCCTAACTTTGTGATATCACACTCATAAGCTATCCTTAGCACATGTGGGTTGTCCAACCAAAACTTGGTTTGCCTTGATCTCTTTATGAATAGTGGTGGCAAGGCTCTCTATGCAAGTCCCTTTTATTTGCCTTTTTCTTATTATGGAGGAGTTGTGGACTATTGTGGTGAGTCTTATGGTTATGCAACTAGCTATGATTATTCTTGTTCTTGCCCAGTTTATTGTGTACCTAGAGGGATGGTTTGAATAGGCTAAACTGAACTCATGACTAGGGATATCTACCTCCATACTTTGGCTTGTGCTTTAACCATTGTGATGAAAAATGAAATTGGAGTCTTAGTTGGCATGGCCAACTGATGCACCTTGATTTGAATACCATTGTAAAAATTATTTATTGATGTATGTTGCCCTAAATATTACATTGCATCCTATGGAATTCAATGGCGTGACCAGATCAAAGCTATAACCTCAAGACACCATGTGTTAAACTACCCTATTTTTTCATAATATTTCCTTATCTTAGTCTAAGTGATGCCTATGAGGGTAGTTTTAGGAAAAAATCCATAGTAACATTAAATTAGCCTAGCATGGACTTCCATTGGGTAAATCATAATAATAAAACCAGAAACTGATATTAGAACTTTTGTGAGATAGCTAAAATTACCTTGTTGATATTAGTGGTAAGCTTAGATATGAGAAACTTAGTTCTCATTCAAGTTCATGTGATACACAATTTTAATTGGTCCTTTTATTTCATGCTTGGCTTGCTTCATTATCTACCAAACCCTCTTTGTAATATAGTCTACTAGAATGCACATTGCAATGTCCTTAATAGATTCAATTGGGGTTCCTCTTCTTTCCCTAGTGGGAAACATCTCTCAAATAAATGAATGAATTGGTGGTGTGGTGGAATTATATGACAATAAGGATTTTCCATGATTCAAGAGGCTTGTGGCTCTCACCATGGTCTACACATTGATCCAAATGGTGATATCTTAGGATAAATGAATATCCCCCTGGTTTTATTTTCTTAACAAGGTATGAATGACCTCATCTAGTTGCCTAAATGTAGATAACTTCATTAGCCTATCTACATCAAAACCCCAAAGCAGATGTTGAAGTGTAAGATCTCCTAGTTCTACACCTATTTGTGTTAATGGGGTCAAGGGAATAACTTTGGCCATTTCCACAAAGTCAAAGGGTTCCAAGTCATTGAATTTGGTTTGTCAAAGACCTATCCCAATCCCCATTTCTACCTTCTATACATATGTGAGTGGGATCAACAACTTGCTCCTATCCATGACTAAACTTGTAATCTACACTATTTGATTACTTTATTCTACCAAAATTTGGGTCTCTATTTTTTTGCATGGGAGTATATCGAGAGAAGATAGTAGAATACTCTTGTTCATTGAAGTCTATAATGTTTTGGCATTATTAATCCCCTTCATTTTATGGGTTTTGGCATCTAATTTTCACTTGCCAACCTCTTTTAATGCATTTAATGCCTGTACATGAGTGTTCTTCCTCATATTTAATATTTTTTCTTTGATGGTAACCTTTTTTTTCTCCCAAATATTTAATTTACCCCATAGCGTGTGTTTGATGTGACCCTATGTCACTTCATGTAGCCACTTTTTTTAATGAATCCACCTATCATATCCCAACTTGATCTGCCTTAAACAAAATGAAATATTTTAAAATTCCATGTCATTAATGGTCTTTGACAATCATTAGTGGTCCTTCTACCATACCTATCTTGTCACCACCACTTTCTTGGACTTAATTTGAGATCTATGTAGTTGCATAATGAGTAAATAGGTGTTTCAATCAAAGAAGGTAGTTATCAACATATTGATTGTTATTACTACGGTATCCTTAGTGGGTTATTATAAAAATGGTTAGTGTTATTAAAGGCCCACTTAATGGGTATTTACCCTATAAGTAACCCTGTGATATTGCTCCCAAACCACCATGTGAAGATGGATTGGTTTGGGTATTTTAATTCTTTTTTAGTCTCATTGAGGTATCTAATGTACATCTATTATAAACTCTGGGATGGGGGTGGTACAGTGACACGTAATTAACCACACCAAAAATAACTCAAATAACACTATTGTACCCAACATTCCCCTATATTAAGTTTTCCTCTCCATTATATGGTATTTTTTTACCAATTGCTCCTTAATCTCCTTCTTTGACAAGTACAAACAATGATATTTTACATTTTGGACTAACTTATTAAATGCCTTTTGAGAGTATTGTATTATGTAGGTTTTGGGACTTGGTTTCATTTAGAATTATTTTTTTCAAGATTTTGTTGGGGAATTAAGTTTAGAGTTTTATTCATCGAGGAAAGTGTTTGGGACTTGTTTATCAAACATTTTACTCATAACCTCTTTTTTGAAAACTTCATGTTATAGGTTTTTTCTTGGAACTTATTTTTAAGAACTTTGTGCTTCAATATTTTTGTTCAAGAATTGTTATTCTAACATTTTGTTTGAACATTATTTCAAAGGATTTGGTTTTTTTTAGGATTTTGATATCATAACTTTTGATTCAAAGGATCTATTTAGACATTTTTATGAATGTTGTTCCAAAGTATTTGGTCTTCAGACATTTTATCTTCTTAGATGTTGTGATGTGAATTAAAATTGGTAAGGCTTAAGCCTACATCCATTTATACATCCTGGCAATACGGTTCCCTATAAATCTTTTAACACAACGGTACCCTATTATGGGACTTCTTGAATAATGTAGGATTCTTTCCATCTAATGCACATCTTCCTTGGAAATGCTTTAAACCTGCTATCATATAATAACACTACCTATTTTAGATTAAAATCTTTAGATCATAAGTTTTGATCATGATATGCCTTGTGAATTGATGTTTGAACAAGTCTTAAAATACTCAATTTACCATTAATGAATATAAAATGCATTTCCACTTTAGAATGTGTTTTGTTTATTATTTATGAATATCTCTGCACATTCACTTATATATCCATAACTTGACTATCCCCCACATGCCATGGTTATATCAAATACCTTACAATAACCTTTATAATCAACATTAATGGTATTATAAGGCTCTTCAAGGTATCCCCTAAAAGATACCTTGAAAGAAAATTTCAATCATGTGTATGTTCAAGGCATCTACTAGAAGAACCCTTGAATGTACTACAAGACCCTTCAAGGTGTCTCTTAGAAGATAACTTAAAGATAATTATATTACCTTCAAGGGTACATTGAAAGTATTTCCTAGGGGATACATTTAAAACAAGAAAAAGGTTACCCTTGAAGGTATTATAAGACCCTTCAAGGTATCTCCTAGGAAATAATTTGAAAGAAAATTCCAATCATGTACATTTTCAAGGTAGATATGAGGAGACCCCTTGAAGGTACTATAAGGACCTTAAAGGTATCTCCTAGGAGATACCTTGAAATAAAATTCTAATAATATGCATGTTCAATATAGCTCCTAAGAGAAACCTTGAAGTTTATTATAGTACCTTCAAGGGTACCTTGAAGGTATCTCATAGGTGATACCTTTCAAACATGCATAAGGGTACCCTTGTAGGTATTACAATGCACTTCAAGGTATCTCCCAAATTCTAAATTATCTTAACAAGATCTTATTCCATAAATAGTCACTGAGATATATCAACTAGAACTACTATGACACATTATTTATTGACATAACTTCAGTAACTCACAACATAACTTTTAAAATTGCTATTGCATATATCAAATAGTTAAGATACTAAATCAGTGACAAGAAAAGGATGAGACCACCATACAACATAAACTTGTAGAATAACCCAAAGAATTTTTGATCTGTATTTGATGTCAAAATTTCTCCTCTATGATTAGAAAGGCTGATACACTTTTTATAGGCTTGGGATGGGGCTAGCCTCATCTCTCAAGCAAAGTTAAAGTAACACTCAACATCTCATTAGAGATTTAAAAAATTACAATAAGAAAGATTCCCAAACAAGGCTTGTAGTTATTAGAGGGGATTCTTATGAGGTGGTAGCTATAAATGGTGGAACTTGTGTATTGTCGACTATGGTAGATGTTGTAGTTGCAAATGAAATCATTATCATTGTATCTAAAGTTTTTGTCATAGTGTGGCATGTCATTAAAGGGACCATTATAAATAGAATATGAATCATATTTGGAGTAATGGTTGTAACTGTAATTATCGATGGGGTCAACATGGATGTCATGGCCTACTTGCTCACTTGAATTTGGAGGTAGAGAGTATGTCTAGCCTAGAAGTTAATTTATACTACCTCGAAGTCCAACAGGGGTCTTTTGAAAAGTTGAGGAATCTTATCCATAAACTTTATGTGTATATTTAGTGATGCCCTAAGATATACATAAAGTTTTATTGCATTAAGAACCTTTATTCCATCAAAACTCACTAGTTTTTACACTTCATCGATTATTCTATAGATAGTGCCCTTAACCTATGCTCTAAAATTATTGGTAGTTACATGAAGAATGTCTTCAAAAATGGATTTTTGCACCAAATATCTCTATGGAGTGACTACATTATTGATCTTTATTTATTCTAAAATATCCATAACTTACCTCTCCTAACTAATCAACTACAAGACTAAAAACTTCATGTCTTGGTTCCATTCAAGTAAGGCATATTTCCTAGTAGCTACACAATTTTTCACCCAAGCAACATCAAGGGATGATATCATGTTCAAATAGGTATAAGCTTTATTCCTAGATAATCCTCTCAAAAAATTTAGTTTATCCTCCATGTTCTTCATCTTTTCTACCTCTGGATATACATCTCCCCATTAGGGTTGTAAATCCTCTTTTAAAGCTTTGATTAATTGGATGATACTATTAGCTACCTGGTTATACCCTATATGTTGTCAATGATGTAAAAAAAGGTTTGTATAGTGGTTATTAATTTTAATTATTCAATGGCTTGATCATATCCTTTGAACATTTCCTTGATCACCCCCTATAGATTCCATAAAGGTATACGGGTCCTCCTAAGGTAGAGAGCTCACATCATAGGGATGTACTTTTATCCTTTTGGATAGAGATAATATATCTTCCCTTTGTTCAAATTCCAAATATTTCCATTCTAAAATGAGGGTCTTCCTTTTGAAAATCCTCATAGTCTTTGTCTCCTTATCAAAATGGAATTTACCCATCGATTGCTCAATGATTACCAGGTTTCCCCTGACCTCTTCTGCCTATTGTAACTTTTATAGTCATTATAATATGTTCAAGGTATTTAACTACTCAATGGGATTTATAGACTATGTTAGAGTGTATTATTGAGGATTTCCTAGAGGAAGCATGGGCTTAGAGGAAGAGGGTCCTATTTGTGAGAAAGATAGGATTGTTCACCTCTAACTAGTGACCTTTTAGGGAGCACTATATCCAGTTACAACTTGCCCTTTTATAGATATTTTTGGGTGGCCACCATAACATTATAGGTTTGATTAGGCTAGGTTAGTGGTATCCCAATTTGGGTGTATGTTTGAGATGGGGAAATAGGTGAAGCAAAAATGGAGGATGAGACCAGGCTCTCAAACAGGACTCATTTCTATAGTTAGGGAGGGTTAGTTGTGCTAAAGTAAAAGTATGTGGAGGGATTACTAAGGAAATTTTATAATTATTTAGTGGTTGAGGCAAATTTGAGCCTATAAGTAGTGGTACTAGGTGAATTATGGAGTGGAATAACTTGAATATCATTCAAATAATTTAAGGAATGAGAGGGAGATACAATATTAGTTGCCATTGTAGTAGAAATTATAGAAGATGAGGATAAAGAATAGTGGGATAAGGTGCTTAAATGTTACAAAAAAGTAATTGGGGGAACTATTATAGTATTTATCATTATTTTCTTGAGGGATGAATGACCCAGAGACACTCTCACTAATTTTCCCCTTATGGAAGCTAGGGGTCTTGAATCTACTTCATCCTTGGTGTCTCTCTCTTCTGAAAGTATCTCCATGGAAACTAAACTAGTCCCCAAAATCTATATATCCACTAAATGGGCCTCTTATTCTTCAATATATTCATCCTCAAGATCACCCTTAGCATTCTCTCTAATAGATACTAAGAGTGATGTCTCAGATTCACCTTCCCATTCTCCTTCATTTAAGGTAAATTTATTTAGTTCCTCATCACTATATAATACCTCTATAGGTTATATTATTATATAACCCTTCCATCACTTCAAAAATCCACTTGATCCCTCATTAGGTGCCTCTTGGATAGGTTCATGTTTTGGTGAGGTTAGAGGATTCATGGGTTTCCTTTTGTATATAATAAGCTCCATGGTGGGGGTGGAATTTTGTGTGGAGGGAAGTGGAGTAAAAACTAATGAAATAAGTGTGATATTAGGTAGAGATGAGAGGAGAGTGGATGGATGTAAACCAATATCTAAGGTGAGGAAGGAAGGAAGAGGAACTTCATATGCTATGTTGAGTGGAGGAAAGGGAAACATAGAAAAGTCTCTACTAGTCCCCACAGTGGTGGTTATTGTATGAATTAGAGGTAAAGGTGGGAGAGGATAATTGACTGAGGAGAGGAAGGAAATAAGATGAACTTCCTAAATATGGTGAGTGGAGGGAAAAATAACATAGGGAAAATTCCACCACTACCCATTGCATTTATGGTGCCTTATGTTGCAGAGGGTGGAGAAAGGATTATTGCCACTGTATTATTTTCTATGATGGAAATGGAGGGTGGTGAGGCATGAGGATATTCCTGAAGGGGTGCTTGCTCTTGTTTTCTCATTTGTGAAAGGGCCCCCTTGGGAGGCTTTAAAACCTAGTGCTCATTTTTAATATTCTTGACCTTCTCTTTGGTGGTTTTAGTATTATATTATATGTGCCTGGCCACCACTATTGACATGATGACCTTCTTAATCCTAGCATATACCTCTACATCATTTAGGGTGTTCATAAACACCTCATTATACCAAGTGTGGATTTTCCCATAGTTGATCTTTACCCTTCCTCTGAGTCTCTTTAGTTGTTTCCTCAAATTCTCCCTGGGATCCCATTCTCTTTAGGGTGCCCACTTGCAATCATAATGGGTTTTGGTTTTTCCCACTGGATGGAAGTGTTCCCATTTGGTGTATTGAATTTTACCAATACTAAGGAAGTTAGGTAAACAACTCCCTACCTCTTATTTCTTAGTGGAACATCAAATGAGTTAGTTAATTGGGTAGTAATTTCTTATTCTACAACTTTGTCTAGGACCAACCTAGGTAGATACATAAGGTAGGATCTAGTGGCCTATATCCTAATTATGGTGTAATTTAGATATAGATAATAATAATCCCCCATCTTGCCTAAGCTCTTCCTGATTTGATCTAAGAGCCTGGGCATATTTTTGCCATAGATGGCTTGGTATACCATCAGGTATAAGGTCTCAATAATCTTGGTCATGTTCCTTATAAACCTATGAATGTTGAGGATGTTATGTTAGAGGTATAATCAACTAAGATGGGGGTGAATAAATGGTGAAAAAAAAATCCTATTCAATTTCCAAAACCTTTGACAATACTTAAGCATTTGATACAATCATTCATGAATCATACAAATAATTCATAGCAGTGAACAATGAACATAATGAAAGATTACATACACAACATAAGATCTACATTTGAAACCCACTTGGGGAATAAAACCCAATATCAATCCTAAAAACATATGGACTACTATCCTATAAGATGATCATAAATAAGATATTGATCAAGTCCTTTAGATTAGAAATCTTTGGTCAAGTCCTTTTGACCTACAACCTTGATCAAGTCCTTTTTACCAAAGGTCTTTAGTGAAACCCTATTTCACTAGGAGAAACTACTCCTAAGGAATATTAACTCCTTTATACCCTCCTTTAGATGAACACTTCCACCTTAGAACTGATGTTTGTAACACCTAATGATGGACCTCTTGATTATCTGATAATTACATAAACTCTCTCTCTCTCTCTCTCTCTCTCTCTCTCTCTCTCTCTCTCTCTCTCTCTCTCTCTCTCTCTCTCTCTCTCTCTCTAACTCATACAAGCCTCTCACATAGGCATGCCACAATCATACACATAGTCAAAAAATTGTTCTCCATATTAGCTTAACCTATAGGCACACTACTTATACTTCAATCCAAAAACCACACATATAAGCCTCTCACAAATCTCTCCATAGTCTCACACTTACAAGTCTATAACCCAACACATTTGGTTTCACTATATATAGATAAATAATGAATTAACAAGTCCACATTAATCCTTTTTGGCCTAAAAACATGCCTTCATCCTTAGGGCATCTCATATGGGTCACACTTAAGCACAATCCCCTTTCAAAATAGGCCTAAGTCATTTTTAGGTCATATGGAGACGTATTCATCTTATTTGACACTTGTTCGAGCATAATAAGAACATACGACCATTTAAAAATACATAGGTCCACTTTTTATGCCCCTTAGGACATTCTCAAATGATCATAGTCACCTTAGCTCACTTCTACATATGCTCAAAAAACTCAAACAGAGACTTTATACATAGGAACACCATTATTGAACATATAATCAACTTCTTAATCATTATTCATACTTAATATAGATTTTTCACACCTCCAAAATATTCATGGAGGATTTTAATGGAGTATACAACACTCCCAAATATAAAAGTCATCATGAGACATCAAAACAACATCTATATAAGCTCAAATACTCTTCTTTGATCACTTGAAGAATAAGCATAAACACACAATCAACTTATTGACTAAATATCTTTGAATGTAATCACATTCAAATATAAAAAATAGGTTCATTAGATGCACCATAGACTCCTCTTCATCTTTGATTTTTACAACACTAGCAAATTTGACTTCTATAAAAAGATATGGATAAAATCCCAAATACTATTTTTTCCTTCACAAATTCAAATATTTAAATGTAAATAGTCACATTCAAAGTTCAAACACTCTGCTCATATCTTATGTGCTCTTAGATTTAGCTCAAATACACTCCATATATTCTGATTGATCTTTAAAACATAGGCACGAAATCTTAGATGTTAATCCTTAGTTGCATTGACCTCATCTCATGCAATTTTATAATGTTGACTTAATGCACTCCATTAATCTTTGTGGATCAATCAGGTCTTTAATGATTAACACTCATCATTTAATTAATCTATATGAATGTATACTTTCCATTGGATCCTTAACTTGTGCCTTTGCTCAATCATTAAACATCATGCAATTATCCACATCTCACTACTTCCTAACTTATTGGAATAATGTGCACCATTGATCTTGCTCAAACTTTAACATGTGCAAAAATGACTAAGTATGGGGACCCTTTCAATATGCCTGATTAGATATTTTTTAACCTTAATAAATTCTTCTATGTTTCAATGCATGATCCTAAATTTGGATGAGATGATATCCTCACATAAGAGAATCTAACCATGTGACACACTACTACTGAAACCTTTGCATGTACAAGATATAACATCATTCATATACCTTCTCAAAATCTAATGTCAAAAAAGCCAACTATGTCAAAAATTGCCTAAGAAGCCATCTTTAAGAATGCATAAATTTTACCACACTTCAGCACATGATCTCAAATTTTGCACAAATCAAAAAAACTAAATAAGCCCATATGATCATATTTTATTGACACCTTCACATGAACAAGATATAACACCATCAAAATTCTTACTCAGCTCTTTCTTCCACATTGAAAAATTGGCTCAGTATGGGAAAACATAATCAAATTTCTTGGAATCCCAACTTTGCATATGCGTACCTTTTGACGTGCTACATCACATGATCTAAAAATTAGCACAAATAAACTAGGCATAAAAATGAACAAACCCATATGATCATCTTGTCTTGACACCTTATGCATGTGAATGCTAACCTCATCAACATTCTTACTTAGTTCTTTCTAGCCATGTTATAAATTTGGCTACGGGAAAATAATGAATTATGATTGCGAAGCTAAATTTGAACCCTCATATCTTTAATTATGCTTTGACACATGACTTGAGAAATGGCAATAACAACTAAGGACTAATGTGATCATAACCATATGACCAACTCCCGTTGACTCATTCCCATGTGGGAATGGTGATGTCATCAAACTACCTACTCATATTTTTTATCACTAGACCCAAACTGTTTAGATGAAAACTATGGACTACTAGATGAATTTCACTTATGCACACAAACTCTCAAAGCATAAATAACATCTTAGGGACCTCTTGCACATGCTCCAACAATCATAATCATCCTTAAACATATTTAATCATGCCAAAATTAAATATCAATCAAGATAACATAAAACACACTAGAACAAGCACATTATACACTTTGTCATTATTACTTAGGCTATCAAAGCACTATTGACCAAATTTAACTTTTAGGTCAAATTAGGGTACCCCTAGGTAAAAAAATCAGTTTTTATACATTTTATGGGTATGATACACGTTTCAAAAGTTATTTTATAGGTTAATTAATGTCATTTAATATTATACTAGCCTTGGTCCTTAGTCATTTTAGTCCTTTTAGTCATTTTGGGTCATTTTGAGGTCAAAAAAGGTGCATTTAATGACTTGTACATATTTTTGGGAAAGTGTGAATATTTAAAAATATGATGTCATGTTAAATGTGTCCTAAGAAGTCTTAATCAATTGTTAAAACTGAAAAGTGGTAAGTTCTTCAGAGGAAAGGGTTGTTTTCTTGGGAAGAAATGTGAGTTTGGAACTTATACGACCCATGGGGAAGTGTGTCATGTGGGAGAAGATCATGGTATGTCTCTTCAGCTTCCCAAATCTTATTTCCATGATTTAAATGCTTTATAAGTGACATTTTTGGCCCAAAATAGTTTTGTTTCTTTTTTAGTCTTATTGGCAAGTAGAAGTGATCTTCAGGTTTGTGCTTAGTATAGATAGCTCAAGAGGTTTCAAGGAAAATTATTTTGGTAGGTAATATTACACTTAGAGACCTTCATTTACATATCAAGATATAAATTATTGATCAACTATGTTTTATGAATCATCCTTTTGAAGTTGATTGTAATTTTTTGCTAGCTATTTCATGCACCCTATAGGTTTTGCTCCATTTTGGTCAAATTTGTATGAACCAATTGGTGATGTTGACTCAATATTATGTTTTATACCTTATTATATGGTCTCCACACTTATTTTCATGTTTCATGGTTTTTTATGAGCAAGTTACTCCATGTTGAAAGGAAGGTGCCACCATGTGCAGTCTCAATCAAAGTTATTATTTGTAGAATGTTGGTTCTTATAGAGGTCTCACGTAGTTGTAATATGGTGTATCATAAGTCTCAAGTACATATATCTCATCTCCTTTCATTTTTGGTATCACCATATCACACTTTGGAGTAAATTTTAGCCTTATCATTCCTCACAATCATATTTTACTCATTTTCACTTATAGTCAGATGTATGAGCTTATCCATCTTGTTCATAGATTTGTATTCATGGTGTATCAATTGGTTCAAGTCATTAATTTTTGAAGAGAGTTCATTTAGATGTTTTCACGAGTGCAAAATTGGTTACAAATTCAGTCACCATGCTAAACTAGTCATTAAGCATTCTACCTACTTTGTACAAATCTTTACAAGTGGTTTTAACATTAATATGGATGTTTTGGAACTTGTCTTCATATCTCCCTAATATCCATCATGTTTTTGAGGGGTTAGTTTTGATTTTGTGTCATGTCCCCTTTGCACTTAAAATGATATTATGGTAAAATTGGGTAATTCCAATATTCCTCAATCACTTTTCATAAGTACTATTACAAGATCACTATTCATTAACACTATTCATGTGGGACCTGATAGGTGACATGGAATAAATGAGGTGGCTTGGAGATGAGGTGACATGGGACACATGTGATCCTTTAACGGGGTCAATAATATGTGTGAATGAAGTGGGACAATGAGACCCACTAGGGAGACAAATGGAATCAACTATATGCATTCACATGGTGTCTTTTATAGCAATAGTAGAAGGGTGGTATAAAAGTCATAAAGAATATTGTTCAAGGCATGTGAAAGGGACCAAAGAGGAATATGGCACATTTTACTTGATGTTACATGTTTAAAGTTTGTGAGAAAATCAAAAGTGGATATTTGAAGAGATCTTGATCACATGGTGCACATGGAAGGTGGGGGACATAGTCTTGAGGGAATATTTGATATCACATGGCCAAGATTGGAATATTTGATCCTTGTATCCATCCCTTTGAAAATGCAATTCCATAATTTCTCTCTCTTCATCATTTCTCCTTTTTCATTCTCTCTTATGAAATCTTATAAGTATGGGATTTGTTTGCTTTGTAATCCATTCTTGGAAATCATATAACCCCCCCCCTTTAGCTTATTACCTTGTTGCCTTTTGAATCAAACCTTATAATTAAAGGATGAAACCCCTTGGATCTCCAATATAGGATTTATGGATTAAAACCTATGTATCCTACTTTAGGATCAAAGGATGGAAACCCTATGGTTCTGCATGGTAATATCACTCAAAGATTACCCCTGTGCTTCAAGAATATTTACAAATTTAGTATGTTATAGTGTGTTGTTCCAAGTGTGTGTGAGAGCTTCTCTTTTATGTATTGTGTTTAGTAGTTTATGTAATGTATATGAAACATACCATTTGGTATTGTGTGGAGAGACCAGTGTGTTGAGTGTAAATTTTTAGTATATAGTACATGTGGTGATAATTGTGATATCATCAACTTTGTAAGTGTGAGAAGTGGTATGGGTATTGTTTTGAGCATAAATCAGATTTTTATGTGGGGGTTAAGAAGAACATATTTTCAGATTTGAGTGTATTAGTGGGTTGTGTTGTGTATGTGTTTCCATATTGATTATAATGTGTTATTTCCATAGTTCTCATAGTGGGATTTTCAGTATTTTTGTATGTTTGTAAAAATATCCCATTTGGGACATTACAATGGTATCAAATCTTGTGTTTATTATTGGATTTGTTATAATTTATGTGGTTTTAGTAAATATCCTTATCCAAGATATTATAGTGGTATTATATCTCTGATTTTACTAGCCTATTGGTGTTTATTTTTGTGTAGACTATGTTTTTGTGTTGTAGTTTGTTTGTTTTAGGAAACATGGCATGGAGGTTTCGGGAAAAGTTTTTTCCCTCACAAAAAGAGTTGATAAGAAAATATAAAGAAGAAGAATTTATGAAAAATATGAGTGATCAATTCCTACATCTACAACAAATCTTTGAATGTCAATCAAGATATTTGAAAGCAATAGTCTCTAAAGAGTTGTATAAAAATGTTGAGGAGTCTACCAGAAAAGATCAAAGTAAACAGAAGCTAAAAGATTGCATTCCTAAAGAAGATGAAAAAAAGGTAGAGATAGAGCTTCAAGAGGTTTTACATAAAAGTACACACAAGGAGGATACATATCTTCAATAATGAATTCCTAAATTAAGAGTGGAACCATAGACAATTCACACCCAAGTCATAGAAGGTAATAATTCATTAGAAATCCAAACTGCTTTCATGGATTCTAAAATTTTTGTTCAAGAGGATGAAGTGCCCAATAGAATTATGGATGGATTTAAATTCAAATAAAATGTTTCATTAATTTATAATAAAATTAAATGCTAATAATATCCTTAAGAGATCAAAAAACTAGAGGAATTATATGGTAAGGAAAATGTGGAGAAAAAGTTTTGTTGGCAAAGTCAGAGTGCAAGTGTGTGTGCCAGTATTGTGTAGGTTCTAGTGTGTGAAGATTGTCAGTGTATCAGTCCTTATTATGGTGTGTGATTTCTATAATGAGAAGTGCAAAAAAAAGATACACAAGATCTGATGTAATAAGAGCTAAAGGAACTTCACTAGCATGAGGAAGCTCAACACATGTCTATGGGTATGTCTTCAACATTATCATTTCTTGATTTGATATTCTTAGAAAGGAGAGTGACTAAAGCAAGTGATTTGGTTAGACAATACCAATATATCTTGAGACTTTTTAAGGAAATATTACAACAAGCATAAAGCTAACATAAGACATATTCAAGGAGAGTGCATTCTTGGCACAATGGTCTACCAATGTTAATTAAAGTAACACAACATGGTGGAATTTTCCTAAGAATTGTTTGGGATCTTGGAACTTCATCAAGCACTACCCAGGATCCATCAGACTCACCAATTTTGAAATTTCTTGAGGGCAAGAAATTTTTGGAAGGGTAAATTGTCATGTCCCCTTTGCACTTAAAATGATATTGTGGGAAAATTGGGTAATTCTAATATTCCTCAATCACTTTTTAGAAGTACTATTACAAGATCACTGTTTACCAACATTATTCATGTGTCACTATTCATGTGGGACCTAATAGGTAACATGGAATTAGTAAGGTGGTTTGGAAATTAGGTGGCATGGGCCACATGGTGTCCTTTCATGGGGTCAAGAAGACATGTGAATGAATTGGGACAAGGATACCCACTAAGGAGACAAATGGAATCAAATTTATGCATTCACATGGTGTCTTTTAAATGAATAGGTAAAGGGTGGTGAAAAATTCATGAAGAATATTTTTCAAGGCATGTGAAAGGCACCAAAAGAGGAATATGGTGCATTTTCCTTAATGGTACATGTTGGAAGTTTGTGTGAGAAAGTCAGAAGTGGAGATTTGAAGAGATCTTGATCACATGGAACACATGGGTGGTCTCCATTAGTGTTTGTCTCCACATGGAAGGTTGGGGACATAATATTGAGGTAATATTTGATATCACATGGCCAATATTGGTATATTTGATCCTTGTCTCCATCCCTTTGAAAATTAAATTCCATACTTTCTCTCTCTCTTCATTATTTCTCTTTTGCCATTCTCTCTTATGAAATCTTATAAGTATGGGATTGGTTTGCTTTGTAATTCATGCTTGGAAATCATATAAACCCCCCACATTTTGGCTTATTTACTTTTTTCCTTGTGAATCAACCCTTGGAATTAAAGGAAGAAACCCCTTGTCTCTCTAATATAGGATTCATGGATGAAAACCTATGGATGTTGCTTCAAGATCAAAGGATGGAAACCCTATGGTTCTGATTGGTAATCTCACTCAGAAATTACACCTATGATTCAAGAATATTTGAATATTTAGTATGTTTTAAGTGTGTTTTTCCAAGTGTGTGAGAGATACTCTCTTTTACATATTTTGTTATATTAGTTTATGTAATGTATATGTAGCATACCATTTGGTATTGTGTGGAGAGATCAGTGTGTTGAGTGCAGATTTTTAGTATGCAGTACATGTGGTGATAATTATGATATAATAAA
The DNA here is from genome assembly GCA_037957365.1 of Torreya grandis. Classification (NCBI taxonomy): domain Eukaryota; kingdom Viridiplantae; phylum Streptophyta; class Pinopsida; order Cupressales; family Taxaceae; genus Torreya; species Torreya grandis. The sequence continues at coordinate 1,052,786 of JARHVA010004958.1, read as the reverse complement.
ATTTGTAAGTGTGAGAAGTGTTGTGAATAATATCATCTATTTTGAGTACTGTTATGAGCATAAATCAGATTTGTATGTGTGGGTTAAGAAGAACATATTTTTAGATTTGAGTGTATCAGTGGGTTGTGTTGTGTATGTGTTTCCATATTCATTTTTATGTGTTACTTCCATAGTTTTCATAGTGCTATTTTCAATATTTTTGTATGTTTGTAAAAATATCCCATTTGGGACTTTATAGTTTGAGTTGCTCTTGAGACTCATTCATCCATTTTTGCTCCATTATAGACATCTTGCCTACATACAACCAAAAAACCACATATAGGTGGCCCTAGAAAAAATATGAGGGTAATTATAGGGAGATATTTGAACATGTTGAACTTTATTTCAAGTCCTAACATGATAGGGAGATCCTAACATATATTACTGGTATGTTAAGCGGTAGGTGATAAGTGAAGAATCAACCTCAAACACAAATAACTAAGTTTTGAGACCAAATCCCTAAAAGATGAGAATAGTGGTCCAAAGGAATTTTAAGAGGAGCATATGACATGGTTACATGAGATTTTAATGCATTATAATGATATTAGTTGGTATTCCCTACATAGGGTAAGTGTCATGCAAGATTTGGGGAAAGAATGACCAAAGGAAGATGGTGATTAAGACGCCTAAAGTTGCCTATAAATACACTATTTCTAGGTAGTAAATTCTACAAGCTTTGAACTACAAGGTGACTTTAGTACTTCAAGGTGATAACAATGCAAAATTCCATTTTTCAAATGGCCTTAATGATTGAAATTCACACTAAGGAACATAAATAGCATTAGGAAAGGGATGATATACTATTTTTTTAACTCCTATTCACACCAACAGTCTGTACACTAAGGAAATTTTGACCTACAATAAGGTATATAGATAGTGGTTTAAGAATGATATCCTTGTGATGTTTTATCACTTTCAAGGTGAATACAATCATGAAGTTGATGCTAGTTGACTCTTAACTTAGAAAATGGTATCTACACATCATGATTAGGGTCCTAGTGGAGAAATATACACCTACAACCACTATGGGTAATTGTCTCAAGCAGAAAGAAAAAGGTTTGAATTCTTGAGGAGAAAATAATGCAAAGAGGCCTTAAAATGAGTCTAAAAAGAATAAAATAGTTCCAAACAATCCTAAGGGGTTTATAAATGATATTTGGAATGGGTATTGATGATAGAAACCACCTATATGATCCCCTATAGTCACATGTAGGTGACTATAGGTAGACAACCAACTCAAAAATGTGTCTAAGGGTTGGTTTAAGCTAAGTACAAGCATGAATGAAAATACAAAAACTTACCAATGACCTAAGAATTTTTTAATAGGTCTAGTGAAATTTTCCAAAGCTAACCTCAAGCCATGAATATATTCAATTGTCCCATGGAAATAAGGATACAATCAAGGATTTATGTACACAGTTTATGGGTCCCAAAGTTCATGGAAAAGGGAAGGGATATGTAAATGTTGAAGTGATAAAAAAATATTATACATTGAAATTTATATTCATGGCATAAGGATGTTTTTGACATGGAAAACAAACAAAAATAACCCTAAGTAGGCAACACATAGTCTACTTTCAAACACCCCTACACAGTCCTTTGCCTAAAAGTCTTTCTCGGGTTTCTAGTACATTTGAAGGGTCAAATGACATAATATAAATTTGGTTATTGGTGTATAATTTACCAATAAATTTAGGGAGATATTAAACTATGTAATATTTCTAGACAAATAGGGGAAGTGCCCTCTATTTTGTCTCAGACAGAGGGCACTTCCCTAGGTGCACTAATTGATAGTTTTGAGGAGTGGAGGCAAAGAGATGAACAAGGTGATGTTTGAACCCTTAAAATAAGTTTGGAGAGTTTTAAAACATACCCAAAAAAATTAAAACTAATGCATAGGAGAATTAAACCAAACATGGTGCTCTTGACCCTCAAAAGTGTAAACAAGCTCATGAGGCATGGTTATGCCTAGAGCTCAAACAAGGGGTCAGTTTCAATTATAGATCTAAATGAAATGTAAAATGGATTATAACATGTATATGTGGGAATTATGTATGTTTAGGATATATTTTAATGTATGGAATCCATCAAAAAGGTCATTTTGGGCTTAAACTTGCAATTAGGCTTATTAGGCATAACTAGACCTAGTGTCCAAATGAAGAGTCAGTCATACTTATAGCATTATATATGAATTATAACATATTGGAACATGTTAATAAGGTAAAAAAATGTGTTTTTAATCTTATATCTTGTGTATAAAGCATCAGGAGAGTCATTTTTATCTTGAGACCAATGTTAGACCTGTGTAAATGGAAGGAAGAGCTCGATAGGGCAAGTTTGAATGCTCATGCCTATTTTGATTTTATGCATGGGAATATAAGAATTTAAAGGATGTTGATGAGGGTATATAAATATGATTTTTTTTAATTTTTAGTAGTTTTCAACATCCCATCTTTATGAATGAACTTTAAGAGGTCAAACTGCTCAAAACCCTTGTTAAACCCTTGTAAAGACTAGTTTGAGAAAATAGAGTTGGAAAGTTAATCTAATGGACTAGTTTGACTAGGATGATAATTTGAACTTGTAAAGGACCTAAATATATTCTTCATGATTTTTTGTTGTATGAACTTGTATAGATAGGGTATAAAACAAGATTTTATTGATAGTTTTGTGCATTATGCATGTTCTAAGAGGATTTTAAAGATGAAACCAACTTTTAGAGAAAGATTAATAATTTTGACAAATATCTATGTTCATTTAATTCCTCATAATAACTCCTAAGTGCCTCAACAAGAGCTCTCATCTCAACCAGTCAAAACTAGCATAGTGGACATAGTGGTGAGAAGGGTGGAAAACTTCAGGTAGACTAATTTTAATGTGTTATTGATGTCTATAAGAACATAGAGGGTATTTAAATATTTCATCCACTAAATTTTATATATTTTCATTGAAAAATTATGCCTTTTGGGAAACCAAGTGTGCAGGGTGTATGAAGGAAGAGTTTTTTTGGATTACAAATGATGATGGCTCTTTTCTAGATGATTATAGATGACCAAGTTTGCAACCAATGCATGGAAAAGCATGTATAAAATCCATCCCCTTCATTCCAATAATTATACCATTCCCTAGTTAGTTTTGGGACTTTAAAATAGTTCCAAATCATGAAGGTAATGTTTTTAGCTAGAATGAGGAGTTTCATGTCACTTTTTATGAGTTTTATGACTTGGATAGACACTTGTATCTTCTAAACTTGCATGGTTCATCCCATATCCTATTCTCATGCACAAGTAACTAATTTTCTCAACTTGAAAAGTGTATTTTTGAACCTTGAACTTATATCTTCTCCTCTCTCTCTCTCAAGTTCTATAAGAACTAGCTATTTTAGCATCATAACTTATTCTCCACCTAAGTATGGTAAATCCTTGATCATTTGCATACCATTTGATCAATGAGACTACTAATTTTTACCTATTCATGACTATTCTTAGTCTGTTTTAATTGAATGTTAGATCTTTCTTAGTGAAGACTATGGAATCCTTAGCATGTTGTCTCATTCTTTCATCCTAGTTACAGTTGGAAAGCTTCTTCTTGCAAGGCATGTGAAGTGTTATAGGAAATGTCAAGGATTAATTGAGTTATTCTATTCACTAATTCCATTCAAGGCCTCTTATGTATTCCTCCTAGATTTTCACATTCATGTATAACCTCATAATGTAACATTGATGAGAGAAGATGCAGATTAAAGGAGTGTATATTTGGTTATTCTTTTATTCTCATGTGTAACATGTTTCTAGTTGGAAGTCATCATCTTATTTGGTGTATCACCTTCCTTAGAATAATTTGATTTTAGTTATCTTTGTTCCTTCCCCCCCCCCCCAAAGTTTAGGTATATTTTCAATCCAAAGTGGTACATCAAGGGAGCTAGCCCTATCTATATATTCATCTCATCCTTAGGCTACCCACAAGCCTAGAGGTGTTTTCATTGTGCCACTTATATGAGGAGAGATTTTTCATCTCCTCAAAGGGTACAAACCCAAGTGAATTTTTTTTTTTGGCATGTTTGGTGGGACTCTTTGTCTAAGAGGTTGAAATATTTTTGGTATTGTCTTTCAACAATAAACCTTTGGAGGCATCTATCCAAGCATCAATGATAACTCCAAAGCTATATCAACTAGTCAAGCAACCTAGGTTATCCTTTGAATATTGTTGGTAACATTTTCCTTTGTATTCTAATTTTAATGATTTTTCATGGTTAACCTTGGTGTTGAGCACTATTTTACATAAGTTGGTGAGACATTTCAATCTTGTGTCATTCCCTATCAATATGAACAAGTTATTAATCATCCCATTCATGACCTATATTAGTCTTACAATCAGCCTTCTCCATATCTTGATCATAGTCAACCTAGTCACTTCTCAATTCAATCCATTTCCACCTTCAAAAAAACTATTTTGGGATATAAAAGGTATATGTTAGATATTAACACACAAAGGGGATATAATCAATAGGTTCCTAGTCATCTTATTCATAAGGTGAGAGATGCATTAGAGCTGGTCAAAAGAGAGTGGGTACCTATTGAGAGAGTCAATTGGCAAAGGCTCACAAGTGAGATGCTTGATATGAGTGTCTTAGTTTTTTCCTTAGAGTATAGGCTAAGAAATCATGAAAGGTAAGCTCACCAAACCTATCAGCCTTCACATCAATTCCCCCAAGTTTCCTATCAGCCATAGTTGATCCCTACTTATGATCCCAATCAAGAATACCAAAGTCATCCTTTTCCCAATCAATTGGAGGAGAGAGTTGAAAGGAGAAACCTTATGTTTGAAGCTAAACTTGATAGGAAAATTAAGCTAACCAATATGTATATGCAATAGTCCATGTCAAGTGAAAAAGAAGTGGAATTCAAGCCCCCATTTCCCTCTCCCATTACATACCCACCTCAAGAAAAGACCTCTAGATATGAGATTCCAAGTTGGAGACAAGGTGGAAAGTCCAAGCCTAAGGAGGTCCCAAGTTTCTTGAATAATTCACCCATTCCTCAAGTTTAATCACCCCCTAAAGAAAAGAATCCTAATCCTAACATCCTAAGCTAGAATAAGATAGTGGATTCATGGGGAAATAAAGAAGAGAAAATTTTGGATAAGGAGTGTGAAGTTGAGAATGAAGTTGTCCTTTGCAAGTCCCTCCCACCCTTCTTCAAGAAGTTTCTTGTGTTCCACGTCAATATTCTTGTAATCCTCATCATATTTATGATGCCTATGAACTTCAAGAGATATTTTTCCAAGATAATCTAACCAATAAAATTGAAGAGTTAGAGGCAAAGATGAAATTGCTAATTTAAGGTGTGATGGAAGGTTTAGACCCAAAAGAAGATCCTATGACTAAACACACACCATCTACCCTTTCTCAAGAGATTCATCAAGTTAAATCAGATGTGAATGAATTTATTATCAAGTGGAAGGAATAAAATCAAATTTTTTTATCCCAAGGTCTTCCTTGCCTTCCTCAAGAGCTTCTAAAAGAGGCCCTTACATTTCAATCTCAATCTGATTTTGAGTTCTATGTGCCACCTCCACCAAATAATTCATCTTGTACTCACCCCATCACCCTTTGCCTTGATGTACATATGGTATGGGAACCTAAATAGTAGTTGGTTGACAAAAATTTATAACTCTTTCTTGAAGAAGACCTACCTCCTTGGCAGCCTCATTAGGTTAGGTCACATGATTTCAAGATGCCTAGCCTTGGCATCACCATGAATGAGAAGGAGATGGAGGATCTTTGAGCCCTTGAAGAAGAATATACATATGATAAAAAAAATTGTGGATAATCATCTCAAGTATGAATATGAATGTGTTATTATGGAAATAGAACAATTTCAAGTCTTTTTCAAAGAGATTACAACCCTAGAAAACTCTCTTGAGATCAATGTGAAAGATGTTGTTCTTAAAGATAACCCAATACCTTAGCCTAATCTTGAATCACCATCAGATGAATTGGATCTTGAAGAACACCAAATTGATGACATCATACATCAAGAAGAGAAGATTAAAGAGGTAGTAGTTCTAGATGATAAAGAGGACAAGGATGATTGATAGCTACAAATGGAGTTATTGCAAGGGCTTGAAGAGTTTTGCCAAGTTAAGAATCAATTACATGGGAAGGTGAAGAAGGTTTCTATGGAGGAAAATGAAAAATATTTGGAATGATATGGAAATATCCTTGATGATATAGAATAACTTGCAACTAAGAGGATGCCCAATCTTATTGAGAGCATTATGGAAGTCAAGAAGGTATGCCTTTTTGAATCACCATTTGAGGTTGTAACTGAGGATCCATATGAGAAGGTTGAGATTTTTTGGATGTAAGAGGAATAATTTTACACTTCATACTTATTTGAAGAAGGTCTACTTGAGAGAATGACAATTTAAGTGCCAATAAATAGGTCTGATCCATTAAGTGTTCAATCTAAAGAGCAACATGTTTTACACCATGTTTCATTTCATGAAGAAGATGATGCAATAAACTTTCCTTTGATCCTAGAAAAGGATGTATGCCTAGTTGTTAGTTGTATATAAATTTTTTCTTCTTATTTTTCCTAAGTGCCTTGAGCACATGTTCATGTCTTGTTAGTTTTTTTGCCTTGTTTTGTGTGTGTACTTGCTTTGTGTGGTCGACGTAATCAAGTGGTCTTGTCTTGATTAAATATTATGGTTAAATTCATTTTATTTGTTTTATACGTCATATGACTCCCTAATTCTAATGGATTGATAAGGCTACTAGTCTAGTTAGTATAGCAAGCATACTACCCCTATGAGTTACTAATTTATTGACCAAATTTGACTTTTAGGTCAAATTGGGGCACCCCTAGGTAAAAATTTGGTTTTTTAGATGTTTTATGGGTCTGATAGATATGTAAAAAGGTGTTTTATAGGTCAATTAATCTCATTTAATGTTATACTAGCCTTGGTCTTTAGTCATTTTAGTCCTTTTAGTCATTTTGAGGTCAAAAAAGATGCATTTAATGACTTATATTGATTTATTGGGAAGTGTGAATATTAAAAAAGATGATTTAATATGACATGTGTCCTAAGAGGTCTTAATAAATTGTAAAAACTAAAGATTGGTAGGTTATTCAAAGGAAAGGGAAATTTTCTTGGGAAAAAGGTGAGTTTTGCAAGGGAGAAGATAATGGTATGTCTCTTCAGTTTCCTTAAGCTTATTTATATGTTTTAAAATCTCTAGAAGTGACATTTTTGGCCCAAAATAGTTCTACTCCTTTTTCAGTCTTATTGGCAAGCAGAAGTGGCCTTCAATTTTGTGCTTAGTATGGATAGCTCAAGGGGTTTCAAGGAAAATTATTTTTTTAGGTGATAGTACACTTAGGTACCTTAATTTACATATAAATATTACAATTATTGATCAACTATGCTTTATGAAACATCTTTTTGAAATTGACTATACTTTTTTGCTAGCTATTTCATGCACCCTAGAGGTTTTGATCCATTTTAGTCAAATTTGTATGAAATAATTGGTGATGTTGACTCCATATTATTTTTTATACCTTCTCAGATGGTATCCATACTTATTTTCATGTTTCATGGTGTTTTTATGAGGAATTTAGTCCATGTTGAAAGGAAGGTGCCTCCATGTGCAGTCTCAATCAAATTTCTTCTTGTTTGTAGAATATTGGTTCCTCTAAAGGTCTCATTTAGTTTAAATATGGTGTATAATAATTTTCAAGTACATAAAATTCACCTTCTTCCATATTTTTTTCACCATATCACACTTTGAAGCAACTTTTAGCCTTACCATTCCTCATAATCAACTTTTTCTCATTTTCACTTACAGTCACATGTATGAGCTTGTCCATTTTGTTCATATATTTGTATTCATGGTGTATCAATTGGTTAAAGTCATTAATTTATAAATATATTTCATTTATATGTTTTCAATAGTGCAATATTGGTTACAAACTTAGTCACCATGCTAAACTAGTCGTTAAACATTTTGTCTGCTTTGTTTAGATGTCTGTAAGTGGTTTTAACATTAATATGGATGTTTTGTAACTTGAATTCATATCTAACTCATATAAATACTTTTTTTTAGGGATTAAATTTTAGTTTGAGTTTCTCTTGAGACTAATTCATCCATTTTCTTCTCCATTTTAGACACCCTACCTGCATACAGCCAAAAAACCACCTACAAGTGGCCTTAATAGAAGTATGAGGGTACTTGTAGGGAGATATTTGAACATGTTAAACCTTATTTTAAGTCATAATGTGATGGATAGATCCTAAGATATATGACTGGTATGTTAAGTGGTAGGTGATAAGTGAATAATCAACCTCAAACACAAATAACTGAGTTTTGAGACCAAATCCCTAAAAGGTGAGAATAGTGGTCCAAAAGAATTTTTTGACGAGCATATGACATGGTTACATGAGATTTTTATGAATTATAATGATATTTTATAGTATTAAATACATAAGGCAAGTACCATGCAATATTTTGGAAAGAATGACCAAAGGAAGATGGTGATTGAGAGGTATAAAGTTGCATATAAAGACATTGTTTCTAGGTAGTAAATTCTACAAGATTTGAACTACAAAGTGACCTTTATAATTTAGGGTGATAAAAAATCATAATTAATTGTTTTTAATGGAATTAATTATTGAAATTCACACTAAGGAACATAAATAACATTAGGAAATGGATGATATACGATGTTTTCAACTCCTATTCACACCTACAATACATACACTAAGGAAATGTTGACCTAGAATAGGGTATACACACAATAGTTTAAGCATGATATCCTTGTGATGTTTTAGAACTTTCAAGGTTAATATAGTCATTAATTTTATGATATGTGACTCTCAACTTCCATAATGGTTTCTACACATCATGATCAGGGTCCTAGTGGAGAAATATACACTTACAACTACTATGGGTAATTGTCTCAAGTAGAATGTAAAGGGTTTTAATTTTTGAAGAGAATAGAATGAAAAGACGCCTTAAAATGAGTCTAGTGAGAATAAAATAGATCCAAATAATCCTAAGGGGTTTATAAATTATATTTTTCATTGGTTTTGATTATACAAACCACCTATAGGATCCCCTACAGTCATTTGTAGGTGACTGTAGGTAGACAATCAACTGAGAAATGTGTCTAAGGGGTGGTTTAAGCTAAGTCAAAGAATTAATTAAAATAAAAAAATTACCAATGACTTAATAATTTTGTAGTAGGTATAGTTTAATATTCCAAATCTAACCTCAAACCATGAATATCTTCAGGTGTCCCATGGAAACAAGGATATAGTTAAAGATTTAAGTACATAGTTTATGGGTCCCAAAGTGCATGGAAAAGGGAAGGGATATGTAAATTTTGAAGTGATAAACAAACCAAGGATACATTAAAATTTATATTCATGAAATAAGGATTTTTTTGACATGGAAAAAAATCAAAAATAAGAAACTTGAGTAGGCAACACACAGTCTACTTTCTAACACCCCTGCATAGTCCTTTGCCTAGAAGTCTGCCTTAGGTTTCTAGTACATTTGAAGGTTCAAATGACATATTATAAAGATATTTATTGGTATATAACGTCCCTATAACTTTGGTAAAAAATTAAAATATGTATTTTGTCTAGATAAATAGGTGAAGTTCCATCTATTTTGTCTCAGATAGAGGGCACTTCCCTAGGTGCACTAATTGATAGTTTTGAGGAGTGGAGGCAAAGAGATGAAATAGGTGATGTTTTAAACTTTAAAATAAGTTTGGATAGTTATAAAACATCTTATGAAATATTAAAAACCATGCATAGGAGAATGAAATCAAATAGGTTGCTGTAGACCCTCAAAAGTGTAAATAGGCTCATGAGGCATGGTTATGCCTAGAGCTCAAACAGTGGGTTGGTTTCAATTATAGATATAAGTGATATTTATAATGGATTGTAAAATGTATACTGGGTAATTATATATGTTTATTAGCTATTGGAATTTAGGGAAGACATCAAAATGTTCATTTTGGGCTTAAACTTTTAGACGTGCTTATTAGGCATGGCTAGACCTAGTGTCCAAATGAAGAGTCAATCATACTTATAGTATTATATATGAGTTATAATATATTATAACACATTCATAAGGTAATTATAGGTTTGATTCATCTTCTATCTTGCAGATAGATCATCAGGCTTGTGTAAATGGAAGGAAGAGCTCAATAGGGCAAGTTTGAATGCTCATACCTCTTTTGATTCTATACATGGGAATTTGAGAAGTTTAGGGATGTTGATTAGGGTCTTCAACTATGCATTTGAGGAAATTTTAGGTAGTTTAAATGTCCCATATTTATTAATGAACCTTAAGAGGTCAAACTTCTCAAAACCCTTATTAAACCCTTATAAATACTAGTTTGAGGAAATAGAGTTGGAAATCTAATTTAATGGACTATTTTGATTAGTATGATGATTGGAAATTGAAAATAACTCACTAAAAATACTCCCTATGCTTTTTGGTTGTATAAACATGGTACAAAACTGGCTTGTATTTATAGTTTCATGCATTGTGCAGGTTCTAGGAAGAATTTGAAGATGAAACCAACTTTGGGAGAAATATTAATACTTTTGATAAATTACAATGTTTATTTAATTCCTTATAAAAAAATTTAAATTCCTCAACAAGAGATCTCATCTTAGCCATTCAAAAATGACATATTGGAAATGATGGTGAGAAGGGTGGAAAAATTCAAGTAGACTAATTTTAAGGTGTTCTTGATGCCTCTAAGCCCATGGAGGGTCTTGAAACATGTAATAAATTTCCTTTTATATATTTTCATGGAAAAATTATGTCTTTTGGGAGGCCAAGTGTGTAGGGTGCATGAAGGAAGAGTTTTTTTGGACTACAGATGATTATGGCTCCTCTTCAGATGATTTCAGATGACCAAGCCTACAAAAATGCATGGAGAGGAATGTATAAAATACATCCCCTTCATTCAAATCATCATACCTATCCCTAATCATTTTTGGGATGTTTAAATAGGTCAAAATCATGAAGGCAATTTTTTGAGCCAAAATAATGAGTTTCATGCCACTTTTTATGAGTTTTATGACTTGGATAGACACTTGTATCTTATGACATTGCATGGTTCATCCCATATCCTCTTCTCATGCACAAGTAACTAGTTTTATTAGCTTTATAAGTGTCTTTTTGACCCTTGAACTTCTCTCTCTCTCTCTCTCTCTCTCTCTCTCTCTCTCTCTCTCTCTCTCTCTCTCTCTCTCTCTCTCTCTCTCTCTCTCTCTCTCTCTCTCTCTCTCTCTCTCAAGTTCTATAAGAAATAGCCATTTTGTCATTGTAACTTATGCTCCATCTACGTATAGCAAATCCCTGCTCATTTTCATACCATTTGATTAATAATACTACTTATTTTTACCTCTTAATGATTGTTCTTAGTGTGTTTCACTTTAATGTTGGATCTTTCTTAGTGAAGACTATGGATTGCTTAACATGTTGTCTCATTCTTTTATCCTATCTATAGTTGGAAAGCTTCTTCTTGCAAGGAATGTGAAGTGTTCTAGGAAATGTCAAAGATTGAGTGAGTTAGTCTATTCACTAGTGCCATTAAAGGCCTCTTATATAGTCTTCCTAGCTTTTTAAATTCATCGATAACCTCATAATGTGACATTGATATGAGAATATGTAGATTGAAGAAGTGTATGTTTGGTTAGTCCTTTGTTCTCATGTGTAACATGTTATTGGTTAGAAGTCATCATCTTATTTGGTGTATCATCTCCATTAGAATAGTTTGTTTTCAGTTATCTCTCTCCATTTCCCCCCAAAGTTGAGGTATATTTTCAATCCAAAGTGATACATCAAGGGAGATATCCCTATATAGAGATTCACTGCATCCTTAGGCTACCCACAAGTCTAGAGGTGTTTGCATTGTGCCACTTAGTTGAGGAGAGCTTTCCCATCTCCTCAAAGGGTGAAAATCAAAGTGAAAAAAATAACTTCATCCACTCACTAGGACATCTCCATGACATTACTAAAAATTATCTAATAATCTCCCCATTTGCCATTGATGTCAACAAACAACATATATAGCAATATGCAACTCACCTTCTCTCTCTTCAAGTAATCCCACAATAATAACTTTACCCAATGACAAAGTGGGCACCAAATAATCATGAGGACATAAAAATACCATAAATAGGAAAGGACCATCTTATAAATATGATACAAAATCCCTGTTACCTTGAGCCTACCTTTTCTTGCCTTTAAAAACTTCATCTTGCTCCATTCCAACACTCTTCTTTACAAGAATAGAAACTAATGAAGATAGAACACATAAAACACTAAAATATAATATAAATAACCAAGAAACATTTTATAAGGACTCCCCATAATATTTTTGAGCCATTACACTATTTGAGCATGTTTAGATCACCACACAACATGAAGAACCACCACACAGGCTTACTAGCCTTCTCTCTCAAGACACTTCCATGACCACCAATGGGGAATGATGCCACTCATTAATCAAGAAACATGTTATAACCAACTTGAGAACTCACCTTGAAATATTAATGCTTTGATTTTTTGAAAAAATTGAACAAAATCACTCTTCTTACTAGGGTTGTCTAGTCTCCTTGTAGCCCTACCTAAAACTTGTAAACCCCACAACTTTCTGTATACACAACTTCAAGACCTAAAACTTCATATATAAATAAATCTCATATTCCCCCTTGATCACACCAAATTGAAGCAACAATCTCATCTTCTGTAACATACTTCCTTTACAAACCCACTACCTAATTAAGCCTCCAATTTGACAAAAACTTGAATAACTTGAGAACCACACACCTTGAAATCTCTATGAATCTTGATTTGACCACCCATTTGGTCCATTAAAAAAATTAATAATCCTCATATCTAAACTCATAAGGTATACCACTTTTCTATTAGATACCAAAACCTTAGAATCTTAAAGACAAACAAAGTCAACATAACACTTTCCAGTCAATGTCCAGCTCTAAAACCTCTTGTATAGTTGGAGATAACTATTACACACATCTAGATCAATATTTGATTTTATACACCATTGGGAGCCTTGACTTCCTATAACCCATTTTAGGACCTACATGCTTTTAAGCATAAACTAAGAAACCTGAGAGCTAATAAAAATCTCCAAATTGACTTCAATATACCTTCAAATCACAAAAACACCTGGATCATGCTAGAATAATGTCAATAGACCTTCTTATGAAAAAATATTACCTTAGAAAATCACAAATCCTCCTTTACCATCTAAGAATCTTCAATCTAACCCTACAAATTGTTCTAACTAAAAAACACCCCAATAACACTTACTTCTCCACTTGAAAAGAGTCTTTTAAGAAACATAGATAGAGACACCCTCTATACCTCAATGTTCTAAAAAAATAAAAATCCTCATATTCCTATTCCTCCTTACTCAAATGATACTTATAGTCCTTCTTCTTCTTATTTGGCTTTAAATAAACAACTTCCTCAACTATTACAACATTCTCCTTTTTTCTATGATTGGACTATCAATACATGGAGACAACATAGATTCATGACATACCTATTCAATTAAATAATCTTCCTTTTAGCTTAGATTCTCATCTCTAGGCACTTGTTCAACAATATCAGGATGTTCACTTGGATCCATACATGCCTCAGAACTAGCTTCAACCAGCACCTTGGTCTTTTCTTTGAGCTTAATCTCATTATTCTCAACATGAGCAAACAATGAGACCTCTTAGGACTCCTCAAATCTTAAAACATTATCCACCATAGTAAACATATTACTTTGGCCTATAGACTCATCATAATTCCTACTTACCACCTTTGGTCTCAATGAATTCACTTTCCTTTTGTATTATACTCTAGGAGCCTGATAAAACATATTCTATCTTGTAGGCCTTTACTTACAGAATCTAGAAATGTGACCTCTCTAATCACAATTGAATCACACCATAATTTTTGAAAGAATATCTTTCTACCTTTCTAGATTTGGATAAAATATTTCAATGTGTCATAGTCATAACAATTGTAACATTAAATATCTCTTGAAGGAAATTTGGCTTATCTTACCTTAAAAGGACAAAAAATTTCAAAGTGTCCCACATCGTGACTATTGAGACACTCAACCTTACTTACACCTTTTGACTGATGACCCCCATCATATTTCTAAGTAAATTCATTCTTAATAGGTCTTCTACATTGTCTATCTCTATTCCTAAATTGATTAAAAGTATAGTAATAACCATTAAAATTTACATACCTCATGGAATTTGGTTGTCTGATCTGATTTATCTTCATTCTGCCAACACCATCATTTTTTGTCTAATGATTTTTCTTTAAAGGCTAATTTTCCTTGTTCACATTAGTCTTCATATTATCTTGAGTTGAAATCTCTATTTCTTCTTTGTATCTAAGTCCAATATTATCACTTGCATGCTTTTGATCATTCAAAATGTTGTCTAGATCACTTCAGCTCTTTTCAATTCTCACAAATGACATTACCTTACTAGACATATTTTCTAACTTAGATTTCAATGACTCATTTTAAATTATATACCTTGCACATTCATCTTCTTTAGATTTTAAGCTTATAGATAGGATTTATAATTGACAATTGAGATGTTTTAACATATCTTCATGCTCCTTGGCATCTTCATCCATTCTTGTCTCAAACACATTGAAATTCTCCTCAAATTCCCTACGTTTAGATTTAATTTTCTTATTGATCTTAATCAATCTTTAGTCTTTCATGAGCCTTAGTCAATGTAGTCTCATATCCCATCTCATCTTAATCATCATCTAAATCACTCCAAGTAGACACCTTTTGTTTTGATTAACTTCCTTCCTTAGCCATGAACAAGGCTTCATCTTTGGTAGAACCATCATCTTTATGATTATATTTTGAGTCACTATCTTCACTCTCATAAAATGAGATGCAATATTCTTTGGTTTAGAGACTCTTCTTGTCCTTGAAATATTTATTTTTATCAAATCTTCTAAATCCCTTATTGATTTTATTAAACTTGAAAGAACTATTTCCATCATCATGACCTTGATCATGCTCTTCATCATCATCTTTATTATACTTATGCGGGAACTTATTAGTAAAATTTCTTATCTCACCATAATTGAATGATTTGAGGGGTATCTTACCTTTATATTTGATTGAACATGTTCTTAATTTCCTTGAAATCAAAATAAATAGTTCATCCTCATCTATATCAGGAATGTCATTCTCCTTGAGTTTATTACCTTGAAACATATTCTTTGTTTGCATTTCAATCTTGAAAGATGCTTCCTTCTCTATAGGTATATCATCATTCTTCCTCATCTCATAGGTAGTAATGGTGCCATGTAATTGATCCATATTCAACTAAGTAAGGTCATGACTCTTTTTTATAGTAGATACTTTCATATCAAACTTAGGGGATAGAGACCTTAATACCTTTTGAACAATAGTAGTTTCTTCAAGATTATTTCTAAGACCTCTGATTATGTTCACAATATCATCAAATCTCTACATAAAGTATGCCATAGTATCTTCTTCATTCATCTTGAGACCTTCAAATTGCCTTTTATGAGTCTACAACTTAGCAAGCTTAACCTTTGAATCTCCTTCAAAAATAGTCTTCAATTTATCCCATATTTCCTTGGTAGATGTGACGTGGATTACTTTGGTGAACTTAGTTTTTATAAGACCACAAGTGATGGAATTCATTGCCTTAGAATTGTTCTCAAATAGCTTATTATCTACAACACTAGACAAAGGAATAGCAGGATTAACATAACCATCCAAAATAGATTACAACACATTAAACCCTAGGTACATAATGTATGTCTTCATCCTATAACTCCAAAATTCATAATTAGATCCATTAAACATTGGTGATTTCTTAGTAGATAAACCACCTTACACATTCTAACTATCCATTATACCTTGGATCACCTTCAAGCTATCAAAACCAAAGGACCTTGATTTGATACCAATTATTAGAGGTATAATCCACTAAGAGTGGGGGTGAATCAGTGGTGTCAAATAATCCAATTCAATTTCCAAAACCCTTTCAAATACTTAAACATTCAATACAATCATTCATGAATCATACAGATTATTCATAGTAGTGAACAATAAACATAATGTAAGATTACATACACAACATAAGATCTATGTGGGAAACCCTCTTGGTGAATAAAACCCACTCTCAAGCCTACAAAAACATGGACTACTATCCTATAAGATGATCACAAATAAGAGACTAATCAATACCTTCTAATGAAGAACCTTTATTCAAGTCCTTCTGAGCAAAGTTCTTTAGTGAAAACCTATTTCACAAGAACTTCCCCTAAGATCAAGTCCTATAAACCCCCCTTGAGATGAAAACTTATACCTTAGTACTGATGTCTACATCACCTAATGATAGACCTCTTAATTATCTAACAATTACATAAACTCTCTCTAACTCATGCAGGCCTCTCACATAGGCATGCCACAATCTCTCTCATTCTTCACTCAAATAATCCTCATATGCACACTTAGACCTATTCACATATCCTCAAAATTTAATAGCACTATCCTAACATTAGGAACATGAAATACAAGTCATACATATAGTGAAAAAACTATTCTCTACATTAACTCAACCAACAGGCACACTACTTATCCTTCACTCCATAAACCACACACATAAGTCTCTCACAAATATCTCCACAGTCTCACACTTACAAGTCTAGAACCTAACACATTTGGTTTCACTATATATAGATAAATCATGACTTAAAAAGTCCATATTAATCATTTTCAGCCTCAAAAAATTCCTTCATCCTTAAGGCATCTCATATGGGTCACACTTAAGCACAATCCCCTTTCAAAATAGGCCCAAGTCACTTTTAGGTCTTATGGAGATCCATTCAACTTCTTTGACACTTATATAAGCATAATAAGAACACAATACGAATTATAAATACATAGGTACACTCCTTATGTCCCCTAAGACAATCTCAAATGATCACATTCACATTATCTCATCTCTACATATGCTCAAACAACTCAAACAAATACCTTATACATGAGAACACCATTATTGAACATACAGTCAACTTCTTAAGCATTGTTCATACTCAAGATAGATTGATCACACCTCCAAAATATTCATAGAGCATCTTCATGGAGTCTAAAACACTCCTAAATATCAAAGTCTTCATGAGACATTAAAACAACATCTATATACGCTCAAATATTCTTCTCAGATCACTTGAAAAACAAGCACAAACCTACAGTCAAATTGTAGAATAAATATATTTGACTATACTCACATCCAGATCTTCAAAATAGGTTCATTATATGTGCCATGGATTCCTCTTCATCTTTTATTTTTATAACACCAACAAATTTTACTTCTATAGAAATATATGGACAAAATATTAGACACTAATTTTTCCTTCACAAATTTAAATATTCAAATGCAAATTGTCACAATTAAAATTCAAACACTATGCTCATATCTTGTGTCCTCTTGTATTTATATAAAATACACTCTATAGATCTTGATCAATATATAACACATAGGCACCAAAGCTCAGATGTTATGCCTCAGTCACATTGACCTTATCTCCTACAATCTTATAATGTTGACTTAATGCACTCCATCAATCTCTATAGATCAATCAGGGTTTTAATAATTAACACTCACCATTCGATCAATCTATATGAATGCCCACTTTCCATTGGATCCTTATCTTGTACCTTTTCTTAGTCATTAAACATTATGCACCTATCCACATCTCACTGATTTTTGACTTCTTAGAAAAATGTGCACTATTGATCTTGCTCGAACTTTAACATGTGCATAAATTTCTAAGTATGGGGACCCTTTCAATATTCTTGAGTAGACATTTTTTAACCTTAATAACTTATTCATTTTGATGCATGATCTTAAATTTGGACTAGATGATCTCCTCACATAGAATAATCTAACCATGTGACACACTATTCCTAAAATCTTCACACGTGTGAGATATAATGTTATTAAGATGCCTTCTCAAAATATTCTATCACAGAGCCAACTATGTCAAAATTTTCTTGAGAGGCCATATTTGAGCATGCATAACTTTTTCTACAATTCACTGCATGATCTCAAATTTAGTGCAAATCAAATATGCTCAAAACTAAAAAAAACCATATGATCATATTATCTTGACACCTTCACACATACAAGATATAACACCATCAAAATTCTCACTCGAGTCTTTTTTCCACATTGCAAAATTGGCCAAGTATGGGAAAACATAATCAAACTACTTGGAAGCCTAACTTTGCATATGCATATCTTTTGATTCACTACATCGCATGATCTAAAAATTGGCACAAATAAACAAGGCATACAAATGAATAAACACATATGATAATTTTATCTTGATACCTTCACACATGTGAATTATGACATCATCAACACACTTAGCTCTTTCTGGCCACATTGAAAATTTTAAAATGGGAAAACAATGAATTATGATTAAGAAGCTAACTTTTTACCCTCATATCTTTAACCACACTTAGATGAATGACTTGAGATCTGACACATAACAATTAGGGACTAATGTGACCATAACCATATAACCAAATACCTTTGACTCATTCCCATGTGGCAATGGTGATGTCATCAAATTGCTTACTTAAATTTTCTACCACTAGACCCAAACTATCTAGATGAAAACTATGGACTACTAGATAAATTCCACTTATACACATAAGATTTAAAAGCATATATAACATCTTAGGGACCTTACTCACATTATCTAACCACCATACTCATCCTTGAACATATTTAATCATGCCAAAACTGAAGATCAACCAAGCCAACATTAAACACACTAGAGCAAGCACATTTCACACTTTGTCATTGTTACGGCTATCAAAGCACTTTATCCACTCATCAAGACACCTCTATGGCATCACTAACAATTCTCCAACATGTTTAACCTTTCACATATCATATTTATAGGGTAATCTTTAGAAGTATCCCAAGGCTCATTTAAATATGCATGGATGGTTTTGATTATAACATCCACCACATAGGACATCATATAGAAGTTATGATATAGGGAGTTATTCAAATTGGTTATTATGCTGATGATGTTATAAATAATGATTTTCCCTATGGTATTTATCCTTTTTAAGGTGAGAATAAGGTCAAGAAGGGGAATCCACACCTCATTCACATAATTCATTCTAGGGAAATCATAGATTCTATTTAATAGGGCCATGTCAATTCTAAGTCCAAATCATAAAGTAATGATTGGGATAGCATAAATAAGGCCTCTGATTGCAAAATTAATGGGTTCATGGGACCATTCTTGTATATTGGTGTCTATGTTGTTGACATGTATCTAGGTATTCATTATAGTTTGGTTGTATTCCATCTTAAGGGTAGGTATCCTACAAAACCTTTCAAATTCTATGCCACTAAGGTGGGCCACTAGTTTGCTATTTTTGTAAAAGTAATTTTTTTGCCAAAATATTTACCACTTGTAAATAAATCAAATAGTAATTTGATGCAAGGCATTACCTTGGGTTTAGCTATGGCATTATGTAATCCCAGTATCTTGATTGCCAACAAGTCATCTTGGTACATGTTGGATAATATTTGGCCCACATACATAACTCTTTGCATGGATTGATATGATGATTAAAGTTATTATTTAGATGAATGATCAAATAACTTGTACAAGCTTTGGAGGACCGTACCATCACCAGGACATCTTCTAATAATGAATAGGCCAATTTAACTTGAGCATTTTATAAATTCACCTTAGAAAGCTACACAAGCCAAAAGATTATAGTGCCATGGAGTTTTTCATGTTGGGAACATACTTTGCAAATTCAATGTCTTGATGAAGTTTCTAACTCAAGATATAAGATTTCAAATATTGAATTTTAGATGGATATGTTCATGTGGGCATCAAAATAAAATTCAATATTTACCAATTGAGGTCTAAAATTTGATGGTCACATGTATGTTAATGATAGTCACACAGATGTCAATGATGGGCGTACAAACATCAATTTTAGGCCATGGAAAGTAACCATTTAGGTTCAAAAGGCCCTTAAAAGGTTAAAATTTGATCAAGATCTAATGATCCACATGAGCTCCATACTGACACAAGATATCTAATGATTCACATTAGGGTCAAATAAGTCAAAATGTCCCTGGGTTAAAATCCCTTAAAAAATTACAAGTTAGATAATATCTAATGGTGCGAGTTCATCAAGCCAAGATCCAATGGAATGAGGTGACTGAAAAGAAGGTGGGTCAAAACTATATCAATGATCAATGTTCATTCATGCCAATGATCCAATGGTACATAAGAACTGATAGGAAAGTGGGCCCAAGAAGATCAAAGGATTATGTTTCTTTATACATCTTAGTCTAATGGTGCATGATAAGTTAAAAGGGTCAAGGAGATCGAGAGGTCATCATGTGGCATAAGTGAATGAGGTTAAAAACTGACAACATGATCATAAAATTAATGTGATATTGACATGTGGCACAAGCATGTGAATCAGTTGATTGATAGTGGATCTTGAGTGCAAATTTGAGGCTACTAAGTGGCACTAGCTTAGATAGAGCTGAAAAGTCAAGGGTAAGATTGATGGCTCTCACTCAATTAAACTGATCAAGATCAATGTTGTGTGGATGGGTCAAAATGAGTCAATGATCTGATTTATTATCAACAAACAATGAAATTAAAGGTTAAGAAGCTAAAGGACTTCATGGAGATCAAACACATGACAAATGTCAAACCAAGGCAAGCTTTTTAAAGGGTACATGCTTCTATTGGAGATTGGTTAAATGCCATAAAGGACACCATTAAATCTTAATACGTACCTCTAATTCATAAACTTTATATCAAACAAGGTTATTTTTATAATTGTGTTCACAATTCTAATAAGGATCCATGTACATGGTGAACTCTTGGTTTTTGTAGAGATAGAATGGTTATCTTTAGACCTAATAGGAGTCCAAAAAGGCTATGTAGTCTATAGGTCTACATTAATATGGAAAACTATGGGAAAACCAATGGTCTTAGATTAGTTTTCTACCTATAGATGAACCTATGATTTGAACATGGAAATGGATTAGATATGTGATTAATGCAAAGGGTCTCATCTATCAATGTGGCACCATATTTGATAAAGTAGGTAATAATCACCATTCATGGCATGGCACTATCAATTTCAATATTTGAGGGTTTGATCCTCATGAACAAGTCAAGTGGGTAGTTAGATAAGTAGTTAAGGGCATTGATTTTTCTCAAATAGACTTTGTCATCATGCATAAAAAACCCTTGTCTTCTATTGGGTTCTCTTATCTAATGAGAGGAGCTCGAAGGTTATTAAAATAAAATGAGTTTAACTTGTTGATAAGTATTAATCCTGATTGGAAAATGCATGCACAAGGAAAAGAATTAATGAATTGCCACCTCACTTCTTGTTCATGATGATCTTTTCTCCACTCTCCTACACATTATTCTCATCTCTCTCTCTCCCTTTCTACTATATATAGAGGCTTTTGAGCCAAAAGTGGATCTCATTGATCCCTCTCTTGGTCATGACTAAACTATACCAAGATGGAGCTTGTAACCTATTAAGATAAATACAGGACTACTTTCATATTTCATTATTCTATTATAATGTGCACATGTCAGTTTGATTTTCATATGTGGTAAAAATCTCTCCCTTGTCAAGTCTTGATCTCACCTAGTTCCTAGTTGATTTAGTTATGTAGGTCATGTTTAGTGTTCTATATCTTTTGATTAAAGCCTATATGTGAATACTTTGACTGGTTAGTGTCTTGCATTAGACCTCTCCTTCATTTCCCTCAAATTTTGATCATTTGGTGACCCTTTGCATGAAATAATGATGTATGACAGATGTTTGGAGTCCTAGATCTAGTCTTTTACTTATTTCATTAGTGTTTTAAGAGTTAAAATAAAGTGGATCAACCATATTTTAGGTGCATCACCATTGTTATCTTAGTTTTTCCTTTCATGTTATTTATCTGCCCCTTTTCCCTGGTCATTATTAGGTTTTAGTAGTGGAAGTGAGCTTAAATAATGCATCAAAGGAGCTAACCTCATTAAAAATCCTAAAGGGCTAACCCCATTATAGGATACCCACATCTTGGGATCATTCCCATGTTGGACTAGATTTTAATCAAGAGGATAGAAACAATCCCCTTCTTAGCTAGGGTGACAATGTAGGCCCTAATAGTTATAGCACACCCAGTGGGACATGGTCCAAAAGAGTGGGAAGATCTTGATGTGTCCTTCCTTTGATCAGCTTTTGGAAGTAAGCAAGTTATCACTATTGGTGACTCCAAATCAAATATTCTAGTCATGATCAAACCAAGTATGTCTCATTGTAGATTTTATTCAGCTCCTATATCTCATTTGACATATGAGGTTAATATGGATGGCTATGGTGAATATCCCTATTATCCACCTCCTTATCGGTAACCCCAATTTGATCCTCATCATTCATATGATCCTAATTAGTTTTATCAAGAATCCTATCAAATATATTAGGAGCCTTGTCAAGTTTTTCATGATCCTTATTAACAAGGAAATGGTTCTTACCTTATTCATGATCCTCACCAATAATATGAGGTCTAATTTTATCATATATGTTAGAGTATTACCCTAATCCTTCTTATGGAAAATAATCCCATCATAATATTGGTCCTTACCAACCCCATCATGAACCATCCATACCAACACTTAAGCAAACTTTAGTGAGCCTTAACAAGCATGCACTAGAATTGTGTTCATAAAGGTATTCTAGCCAAGATGTCCCTAATCACCAGATCCATTATGTGAGGGGCTCATTTCAAAAAATAAAAGAATAAAGGGCACCTGTTGAGAGAGTAAATTGAAACAATCTCATAGGTGAGATGATGGATGTAGGTGGTTGCATTCAAAGTATTGAGGAAAAGATAAAAGGCCTTGAGGAATAACATGTCTAACCTTGCCAATCTTATGTGCCTTCATATACACCACCTTAGCCTTCTTATGTACCACCCATTCCTCCCCAAGAAACCATTCCAATTGACCATTTGATTATCCCAAGTTCCTCATTTGTTCCTCAAACCTTTCCTTCTTGCAGATCTATCTAAGAGAGTTGTCAAAGGAAGAAGGGGACTACTGTGGAATAGCCTATTATTGAGATTTAAGACTCCATCCTTCCTCAAGAACCCCTTATTAAGTCCTTCAAGGCTCCAAGCTAGAACCAAGTGGTGAAGTCATGGGATGGGCAAAGTGATACAAATCTAGATTTGAAATCCCAAGTTAAAGGATAATTTGAACATATGAAAGCCTCTCTCATCCCTCCTCAAGAGTCTTCTTGTGTTCCTTACCTTCATGAAGCCACTGAACACCTTAAAGAGAATATATTCTAAGAGAATATAGTGAGGAAAATTAAAGAGTTGGAGTTGAAGACAAGAAAAGAGGAGGAGAATCAAAATGAAAAATATAAAGACAAACCTTCATCTTTCCCATCTTGGAACCAAATCATGTAGTTAAGAAAACGTAAAGCTACTCAACCCCCATCTCTACCTCCTCAAGAATCTAGGTCATTTTCATCTTGTAAATCCATCTAGAGTGAGCATGTTTTAGCCTTTTACAATGCTAAAGAAGATGAGTTGTAGGAGCAAGTGAAAGTTGGAGATGAGATCCAATAGGAAGAAATCTCAAAAGTGTATCAAGAGGTTATTTCTCAAGAACCTCTTAATCACATATCAACTGTCAAAAATCAATAATTTTCTCAAGATATTGTGATAGCTGATATAGATCAAGTAAAGATCATCTTTATTTGGAAGGTATCCATGAAGAAATTTCAAACAAAACCATTGTTGAGGCATATAACATTCCTAAATAAGAAGACCATTGGTAGTAGTTGTACCATGATTTCATGAGTGATATTGATGAACTTAAGATGATAGACTTGGATGATGAGATAGTACATCAAGTTAAATTTTGATTTGAGGATTCCATTAATGCTTTGGAACATGAAGAACACCAGCTTTATGACCTCATACACTAAGAAGAGAAGATTGAATAAGTAGTGGTTCTATATGACAAGAAGGTCAAAGATGATTGGTAGATGAAAATGAAGCTCTTTCAAGAGCTTGAAGATCTTTGTCAAATTAAGGATCAAGCACTAGATAAGGTGGACAAAGATTTTCCCATGGAGGACAATGACCAAAATTGGGTAGATTATGCAAATATCTTTGATGATCTTGAAGAACTTGAAACAAAGAAGAAGCCTAGTCTTATTAAGGACATTGTGGAAATCAAAAAGGTATGCCCGTTTGAACCACCATTAGAGGTCATAGTTGAGGAGCCATATGAAGAAATTACGAATATTTGTATGCACATATCTAACCTATTTGGAGCTACTTGGTTCTAATTGAACATCATGCTAAATAATTTGTCAAATGCAACAATGGAGAAGGAGGCATCAAGACCAAGGGTCAAGGAGTTACATGCCTCATTCAATTCCACATCTCATGATGTAAGAAAATTTTTAAACTTTCCTTTTGATCCAAGAGGGAAGGTACACATAGTTTTAAGTTGTATATATTATTATAGTTTTATTCAAATTCCTCTAAGTGTTATTTTATCAAATCTTTTTCTTATCCTTATTTTTTTCTAGGTTAGTTTCCATTAATTAAGTTCCTTGGGTCACTCTATCTTGTTTTGCTCCTTTTTTTCTTTGTATTATCTCAAAAGAGGTTAGAACAAGATTGGTAGCCAGTGTTGGATCCAAGTCAATGTGTTGGACCCAAGTAGAGACTCCATGCCTAATGGATTAGATAATGTGTTATGGTATGGGTTCTCTTGCATAGAAAGGCATGAAACCCATGTGAGTTGCCAAAGATTTTTTCTAATATTTGGCCTACATACCAAACTCTGCATTGATTGATCAGATGAGCAAAATTCTTATTTAGATGAATGATCAAATAAATTATAAAGCTTTAGAGGATGAGACCATAACCAAGACATCTTCCAATAATAAATGGGCTACTTCACTTGAGAATTTTATAAATGCACCTTAGAAAGTTGTGAAAGCCAAAATATTGTAGAGGCATGGATTTTTTCATGCTGAGAACATAATTTGCAAATTTAATGTCTTGATGAGGTTTCTAACTCAAGATAGAAGTTTTCAAAGATTGACTTGTAGATGGAGATGTTAGTTTAGATGTCAAAATAAAGATCAACATTTACCAATTGAGGTTCAAAATTTTATGGTCATATGGATGTCAATGATTATCACATAGACATTAAATGATGGGCATGCAAATGTTAATTTTAGGCCATGACAAGTAATTGTTTGGGTTTAAAATACCCTTAAAAGGTTTAAAGTTGATCAAGATCTAATGGTCTGCATGAGCTCTCATACTGACACATGAGATCTAAAAATTCATGATGGGGTCAAACAAGTCAAAAGGTCCCTAGGTTAAAATCCCTTAAAAAGTACATGTTGGACAAGATCTTATGGTGCAAGTTTATCAAGCCAAGATCCAATGGTGAAGTGTGACTGATAAGAAGGTGGGTCTAAGCTAGATCAATAATCAGTATTTTCTCATTTCAATGATCTAACAATGTTTATGAAATGATGAGAAAGTGGGCCCAAGAAGATCAAAGTCTTGAATTACTTTATACGTCTTGGTCTAATGATGCATGATGAGTCAATAAGGTTAAGGAGTTCAAGAGACCACCACATGTCATAAACACATGAGGCTGTAGACTACCAATAGGATATTAAAATCAATGTATGATTGACACATGAAAAAAACATGTGAAGTATGTTGGGTGAATATTTTGTCACTAGCTAACTGACGGCAAAATAGGTATATCAACTTCAACATAAGGAGATTTGATTGGCAGAATGTGTAGGTTTACCACACCATAATGAGATAAATCTCTCCTCACATCAAGGGGAGGTTCCCTATAAACTACTATATACTAATATAAACTAAAAATAGACTCAAGTGAGATAACACCATCCATCTCTCTTTTTTCAGAGATGATGTTCACAGAGTAAAGAAAAATTCATGGGTAATTGTTGAAGGCATTTCTCTTCTTTCATAAATGATGTTCAAAAAACTAGAGGAAGACTTCTTGGGTAGTAATTGTAACCACAAGAAGCACACGAAAGCACAAAGTCTTTCATTACTTCTCCTACTAAAACAAGATGTAGTAACACAGTAGAATGAAGTGTAGCACAAATTATCCACCTCAACTACAATAAGATAAAAGGTTACGAAGGATAATGGGAGCTCAAAGTCTCTCTAATATCCTTTTCACTGAAACATAAAACACAAACTAAAGATAATTGTGGCAGCACAAAGTCTCCCATAGTTAGCTTCAGGACACCTTTTAGATTATTTCCACTAATTTTGCTTATTTGATAAAATCGATAAGACTATATTTAGGAAACAAACATAAGAACAATTTCCTAAATAACACAAGCTATTTCAACACAAATTCTAAAAGGTCACTTGATTTCTCATTCATTTGATAAAATATGATTAACAATATGAGCTCAAAGTCTCAGGAATGCCTTTCAATTTGGGTAGAGTTTTGCTTCTGATAACTGAGAAATCTCCCTTGCATAAAATGAGAGATTACAATATATAGTAGCCAAAATGAAGACTTTGGCACTTATTTCTAGGAAATGGCCCATGCTGCATTGAATGCCTTGAATGCATTTGAAATTTTATGAAGGGGCCATGTTGGAATAGGTCATCAACCTTAACTTCAGTGTTTTAATTCATCTCAAATGTCTCCTCTAAAGTATGGGCTGCCTGGTCCTCTTCAATATATTTACATGGCTATCCATTCACTTTTACTCAAAGAGAGAAAAATAGGCCATGCCATTGAATGCTTGCATTCTCTAATGTCCACCTGGTGGACTGCTCCACCTACTGGAATAACTCTTTGCAGATATTTTTGGATTCTTTGTATAGTTCCCTCTTTCCTTACTATATTTTGTCTCTTCCTAGTGATCTAAGCTCTCGGGCTATCTTCTCACTTTCTGCTGGCTCTTTCGGCTCTTTCCTTAGTTGGTCATTGAGTTTGTTCTCAAGTCTGTGCCATATTTGAAAATCAACAGTTATTTCATAACCCTGAATTTGATGTCCACAAGGACATCATCGGTTGCTAGTCATGTGAACCACTTTGAACCTTGAACCTTTCAGAGTGTACCAGTTTAATGGTTCAATAGTTTAGGTGGTTTAATCAGCTTGTCAGTTCAATATTTCTTTCAAAGAGCCACATTCACTTAGTCTATTTTGGGAGTTCAATATATTATTGAACCAATTATTTAAACCTTTAAACCACTTTGAACTCTTTGGGAGTTCAATGGTTCAATGGTTCATCGGTTCATTGGTTCAAAGGTTCATTCCATATTATTTGAACTATTTTGAACCTTCACTCAAACCTTCCACTTGAACTTCTTTTGGAATCTTCCACTTAAACTTTGAACTTTGAATTCTATGAAGCTTTCAGAGTCATTGAACCCGTTGAAACCTTTGAACCTTTGAACTTGTTTAAACATTTCAGAGTTCAATGGTTCAATGGTTCAATGGCTCATTCCAACTCTTTGAACCACACTGATGAACCTTTTGATTGAAACTTGGCATTGAACCATCCTTGTAATGTTTAGGAAATGCCTAAGTGTTTGGAAATTTCTTTGTGAAACCCTGCCTATTGAACCTACAATTTCCTTAGCTGAAAAGGCTTGATTAACTAAAAAACTTGACTGCTCAGAATATTTTTTGAGAAAAAAAGAGATCATTTTGACCTATAGGACCAAAATGGTTGAAATGTTGTCCATAAAAACAAGTGATGGATTTTTGGAACAATAGCTAGCTCTAGTTAGGGAACTTCCATCGATTGTAAAAATGATTGAAGGGAGTAAAATCTAGACTCTCAGTACATTTATCTATGCCATTGGGATACAGAGTCATGCCACCCAAAAATAAAGATGCCAAAAAATGAAAATGAACAACACAAAACAAAACTAAAGACTATACAAATATACAATCACTCTTATCTGATACTTTAATGATTGAAGTGCTTCAAATGCTGCCCACTGTGAGGCAATGAAAATGGCATGCCATCTTGATACTTCATTAAGAAACTATTCTCACCATTTACTCGGTGAATGGTAAATGGACCTCTCCATAGGGAATCCAATTTTCCATGCATCCCTTTTAATTCTCTCCTCTTGTCCCATAACAAGACTTGATCTCCAATTTGAAAATCATGACTCCTACTCTCTGGTCAAAGAGCTTCTTTACCAGAATTTGATGTGCAGCAATATGGTCCATCACCATAGTTCACTGCTCATTTAGTTTAGTCAAGAACATGATCCTCTTGTCAATGGAGTCTTCAAATGTTTGATCTTTGACAGCCTTCACCAACTTTAGTGCTGGTAGTTCCAGGGTGATTGGTATCTCTACATTCAAACCATATAGAAGTTGAAATGGTGACATACATATTGCCCTCTTGGGTGTAATCCTATCTACCCATAAAGCATCAAACAATGCTTTATGCTAGGTTCTCTAATTGTCATCTACCAACTTCTTGATAATGGTCACCAAGTTCTTGTTACTTGATTTTGCTTGACCATTTCCTTCTAAATAATAGTCAGAGGAGTGGGAGAGGGTAATCCCATAATTGTAACAAAACTAGGTAATCTCATGAGAAGAGAAACATGCTATATTGTCTATTACAATCTTGGTTGGGACCCCAAACTGGGAAATAATATTTTCCTTGAGAAAATTATATACCACCTCTGAAGTAGCATCCTTGGCTGGAATGGCTTCCACCCACTTGGTAAAGTAGTCTGTGGCTGTGAGAACATAGTCATGTCTAAAACTCAAGGATGGATTTATAGCACCAATGAAATCAATACCCCATTATTGAAATGGCTCTTTGATCACCACAAACTTGAGAGGCAATGCAGCTGACTTGGGTCTCCTAATGAACTATTGACACAGCTCACATCTACGCACCCAGGTGTATGTATCTTGAAATAGAGTAGGCCAATAATACCTGGCTCATAGAATCTTATGAGCAGTCACAGGTGTAGAAAAATGTTTGCCATAGGGTAGATTGTGAAAAGACTCTAAAAGTTTTGACTACTGCACTTTGTCCACACAATGAAGGAATACCCCATCAAGGCTCCTCTTGTACAAACCATTGTCCCACAGGACATAGTTATCAGCCTTCAATTTAATAGTTTTCTTTTCTTTACGAGATAGATGGGTAGGACATTCACCATAGGTAAGGAAATGAGCGATATTGTAATACCACTCATTTGTAGTAGTGACAAAGAGAACTGTAGGCATGCCTTCAACCTTTGTTTATTCATGCCATGTTTCCTTTGGTATGTTATCAACAATTAATTGGTAGAGGCCTCTTCCTCACACAAGCTTCATAGGTTTGATAGTAAGATCAAACTCCTAGATTTTAGTAATCCAATTGCCCCTTCTGGTACCAAAATCTTGTTGAGTTAAAATGGAATTTACTGTGGTATTAGGTACTAGAGCAATAGTGTGTGAGTTCAAAATGTAGAAATAGAAGTGTTTCACCACCTTAACCATAGCATAAGCATGCTTCTCCATATTTGAATATTTCAATTCATGAGCTTTAAGAGGATAACTCATGATTTAAATGGGAGATTCCACACCTTCTTTGTTCTGCTGAACCAAAATGGTTAAAAGCATGTGTTCAGAAGCATAACTATACACTATGAAGTCTTTGGTGTAATCCAGGCAAACCAAGACTAGGGCATGGGTGATAGCTTTTTTGATATCTTGAAATTTTGACTTGCCTTCTTCAGACCAGTGAAAAGTAACTTTTCCCTTCATCATGTCAATGATGTGGCGAGCCTTTTTTACAAACTCAAGAATGAATCTTCGTAGAAAATTCACCTTTTTGAAGAAAGAATGAACTGCAGTCTTACTAGTAGGTAGAGTAAGTTCTTGGATGGATTTGACTCTGTTTGAGTCAATTTTTATGCCTTCTCAGGATATGGTGTGACCAAGAAGTTTCCCTTCTGTAACCCCAAAAATTGATTTTTTAGGATTAAGGGAAATGCCATTCTATCGACATCGTTCCAACACTTGTTATAGATGGTGCACATGATCAGAGTGATGTTTGGAAAAGATAGTCAAGTCATCAAGATATACCACAATAAACTTCCCCATTTCATTCTTGAAGACAAGATCTATGGCTCTGTAGAAGGTGGCACCAACATTGATCAAACCAAAAGGTATTCTATGATATGTAAAGGTGCCCTAAGGTGTAGTGAAATTGGTATTATGTTGGTTTGCTTCACCAACTTTCACTTGATTGTACCCTAAAAAAACATCTAACATTGATATCATCTTTGAACCAATCACTGTTTTCAAGACTTGATCCATGATGGGCAGGGGGTAGTTGTCCTTTAGAGAGAATTGATTCAAGTTTTTGATATCAACATAGAGGCAAATTTCCCCATTGTTTTTTATCACAGGGACTATGTTAGCAATCCAGGTGGAATGATGGATTGGAAAAATTATCCTTACATTTAACATTTTATGAATCTTAGATAGAATAGTACCTGATATCTTGGGGTTGTACTGTCTTGATTTTTGCTTGTGAGGTAATGAACCAATTTAGAGAGGAATTTCATGCCAAATTTTTTCAGGCCTAAGAGACTTTAGATCATCATAGGAGTATGCCAAAATATCAATGTAATGGTGAAGCAGAGTAATGAATTTGAGTTTTTCATTAGGAGTGCAACACTTCCCAATGTTGACCATCTTGAGATTTTTTTTAGTACTCAAATTTTTTTTTATCAAACTCTTGGGAGGAACTTGAATCCATTTTTTACTACTTGACGAACCTATCATGCTTATCAAATAGTTTCTTAAGGGAAACCAATATTTTTGGGATTTTATTCCCTTTGATCTATAGGAATTCTTCACCAACATTTGAATTTGTTTCATGAAATGATTCCTACGGTGGAGACTTACTACCTTCAAAATAAATCTCCTCAAAGCTATCCATTTGTTCTAGAAAGGCAATGATTTGGTTATCACCATTAAATACCTACCAATGGTTGGCATTATCAGGAATGCGATAGAAAGACCAATTAGATAGTGTACCTATTCCCTTTGAAATCAAGATGAGGAATCATGAGGGTCACAGAAATAGCTAATGAATCTGCTCGATCATTGAACTCTCTAGGCATGGCAAAGATACTGAAAGCATCAAATCTTTCAATGCAGTCCCATACCAGATTGTGGTAATGGTGAAATATTTCATTCTTGGTTTGATATAGGTTCCTCACCTAACAAACCATTAGTTTAGCATCTCCTTTGGCATGGAGAAGTTTAACACCTTTATCTTGAGCTACCTTCAACCTGAGTAACAAGATTTATACTCAGCAGTGTTGTTGGTGTTTTTGAACTACAATTTGTATGAATAGGGGAAAATATCTCTTTGAGGAGATATCAGAATAATTCCTACTCTATAACTGGTAGAAGAGTAAATTCCATCAAATTCTAGAATCCAAACATCATCAGAAACTAATCTTTTCTTATATTTCTCTTTATTAAGGAGGGAGGATTCTTTTGCACCTGAATTGCGCTTTGCCAATTCTTCCAATTTCTTGTCTGAAATTTTTGGATTGTCACCTATAGGGATTTCATTTGATGACACAGGAACATCCTCTGTGGATAAGAAGTAATTACCCATTCTTGAAGATTTAAATAGAATTTGTGCTTTAGGGGCTGATGTTTGGGTGATAATGTACTTTGACTCTTTTTTTAAGAAGCAACCTTTGCATGATGCCTTTCACAGGTATCCTCACCTCAGATAGGTCCATGCTCAAATTACCACCAACATCCTTGCAAAAAATTCATCCCAACAGAATGCCATATGAAGCTAGAACATTAGCCACTAGGACTGTCACTTCAATCTTTTTTTATGGAAAAGCTGCAAATGTGAATTGGGCATCTTTGATATGACCCAATAGAGGCACTTGTTTATTTTCCATGGAGAAACATCTCCCAAAATTTTTAGTTAAAGTGAGGCCAAGATATTCTACCACCTTGGTAGGCATGACATTGTCTGAAGCTCCTGAGTCAGTTATGCAGTTGCTTGGCATGTGTCAATTTATCTATAGGGAAACATAGAAAGGTTCTATTTTCCCAAGGGAAATAGGAGGAGTAATGATAAGGTTATTTGGGGTGGATGTGGGAGTCACCTTTGGAACATCTGGTCCTATATGGATGGCTTTATTCTTCACATATTCAACTAACCTATCCAACTACTCAGTGTTGGCTTGTAAATATTCAAACTTAGTCATTTAAATTTTGGTCTTCCTAGTATGGTCAATTATATCAAATGACTAAAATGGATTAGGAATAGAGGAAGGAAGTCCATCATTTTGGTTTTTAGGGGGTGTGGTACTAGTCTAAGAAATTGAAGTAGAAGGTACATGAATATTTGAGGTACTTACTTTTTTATCGATCACTAGGTCTTTTGATTGGAAAGGCAGAGAAGTCCCTCATTTAGCAATTGAAATTGTTGGTCAAGATTCTTCCCCTATTTTCCCCTTATTAGCTTGTTGAGTTGACTAGTTTTGGGACTTGGTATATATAGCATATGATCCATCAAAAATTTCTTCCTTGCTTTGAGCTTCATCTTGGTAATTCAAGAAACCAATGTTGGATTCGCCAGCTAATTCTTCTTCTCCTTCTATGAAGATATTACCATCATCTTCTTGATAAAACTCATGTTAGAAATAGGAATCATGTTTAGATTCATGATAACTGACTGTTGAGTTAGCTGGTGCTACTTCAATGGCAAGCTTCCCTTGTGTGGGAGGAAGATGATTTGGTTGCCCTTGATTCCTGGCAGTGTTACCTTGATATGACTGGTTGGGAAATGTCTTCCTTGGTATATCCCAATAAGAAAGAAGATTAGAAATCCCTTGTGCCATTTGCTTTTTCAAAGCTAGCAATTCATTTGATAGCTTTTGCACCATAGGATTAGTGGTGCCTATAGAAGAATATTCAAAAGATGAAGAAGATTTATTTCTGTTAGGATCTCTTCTTATCTTTCTTGCCAAGATAAGATCATCTTCAACCTCAGTAGCCAAATCTTGAGTTACATCAAGATCTATGTGGCTAACCTGCCTCAACAAGAAACTCACTTCAGGAAGCTAAGAATTTATGAAGAAGCATTTATTCAACCAAGGATGGGAAAATATATAATAAAAAGTGATTAAGGTTTGGGAGGGAAACACAAACTTTAGTTCTTACCCATTCTTACCTCGAGACCCTAGTCAACCACCCTTGATGGGGTTGCATGCAAAAACATGCATGTTAAGAAATAATCCAAGTTAGGATTTGATAATAGCAATGAAATTTTGGCTTGATATTGATTCCAACATTGCCCATAACATGTTCTCATGAAATTTTATACTCCCACATGGATTAAAAATCTATTTAGGTGCAAAACTTTTAGGTGTTGGCTAAGCAATTGTAGGAATCTTATTCCTCAGCTTATTGAATGTAGCAATGGAGTCTCACATAGGCTCATGAGGCTCCTTCTTCATTTGTGTAAGCTGAGCTAACAAGGCATGTACATCTTCTACAAGTTTGAATCTAATTTCAAACTTGGCTTTAAGAGTGTTCCAGTTAGTTACATTTTGCACTTGTAGATGATAGAACCAGTCTACAACAACACCTTGTAACATTTATACAAATAGTCTGACTGCTATGTCTTCATATTCCATGCCTATCACACCAAAAACTATGTAAAAGGTTACAATATTCTCATCAAGATGAATTCTCTCATCACCAAAGAACTTGGGGAAATTCTTCCTTGAACTCCAAGGTAGTTCATGTAAGGGTAGAGTTAGATTTAGGGGACCAAAGGTGTTACCCCAAGGGCCTTGAGCTACCATGATATGACAATGGAAAGGAGGGATAAAAAATCTTGGTGGGGTATGTATAGACAAAGCTCTACTAGCACAGGAAAGAGAAGCTTTGCCTGGTATTGGAGACTTGATGTTGGTAAGAGGAAAACTCTCAGTTCGCTGAAGGTGAGTTTGTGGAGGGGAAAGATCAAAGTTATTTACACAAACTCAAATACAGGGTCAACAATACCTTGAGTTCTTTGGCTTCATGTATACCATGGATCTACTAGAGTGTAAAATGGAAATGGAAAAGAACTGGAAATGCTTCAATTTGAAGCTTGAGGCTTCAAACTATGCATTCTTCCCCAGCAGAGTCACCAAAATTTATTGGGTGAATATTTTGTCACCAACTAACTGATGACAAAATAGGTATATCAACCTCAACATAAGGATATTTGATCAATAAAATGTGTAGGTTTACCACAGCATAATGATATAAATCTCTCCTATCATCAAGGGGAGGTTCCCTATAAACTATTATATACTAATATAAACTAAAAATAGACTCAGGTGAGATAACACCATCCATCTCTCTTTTTTTAGAGATGATGTTCACAGAGTAAAGGAAAATTCTTGGGTAATTTCTAAAGGTATTTTTCTTCTTTTAGAAATGATGTTCAGAAAACTAGAGAAAGACTTCTTAGGTAGTAATTGTAACCACAAGAAACCCATGAAAGCACAAAGTCTTTCGTTTCTTCTCCTACTGAAATAGGATGCAGTAACATAGTAGAATGAAGTGTATCACAAAGTCTCCACCTCAACTACAACAAGATAAAAGGTTACGAAGGATAATGGGAGCTCAAAGTCTCTCCAATATCTTTTTCACTGAAACATAAAACACAAACTAAATACAATTGTTGTAGCACAAAGTCTCCCACAGTTAGCTTCAGGACACCTTTTAGATTATTTCGACATTTCTACTTATTTGATTAAATGGACAAGACTGTATTTAAAAAATAGACATAAGAATAGTTTCCTAGATAATACAAGCTATTTCAACACAAAGTCTAAAAGGTCACTTGCTTTCTCATTCATTTGATAAAATATGATTAACAATCTGAGCTCAAAGTCTGAAGAATGCCTTTCAATTTGGGTAGAGTTTTGCTTCTGATAACTAAGAGATCTCCCTTACATAAAATAAGAGATTACAATATATAGTATCCAAAAGAAAGATGTTGCACTTGTTTCTAGGAAATGGCCCATGCTGCATTGAATGCCTTGAATGCATTTGAAATTCTATAAAGGGGCCATGCTAGAATAGGTCATCAACCTTAACTTCAGTGTTCTAATTCATCTCAAATGTCTCTTCCAAAGTATGGGCCACCTGGTCTTCTTCAAGATATTTACATTGTTATCCATTCAATTTTACTCAAAGGGATAAAAGTAGGTTGCACCATTGAATGCTCACACTCTCTAATGTCCACCTGGTGGAC
This sequence comes from Torreya grandis, assembly GCA_037957365.1. NCBI lineage: Eukaryota > Viridiplantae > Streptophyta > Pinopsida > Cupressales > Taxaceae > Torreya > Torreya grandis. The sequence continues at coordinate 1,017,229 of JARHVA010004958.1, read as the reverse complement.
TGCTCCACCTACTGGAATAATTCTTTATAGATATTTCTGGATTCTCTATATAGTTCCCTTTTTCCTTGATTTATTTTGTCTCTTCTTGGTGATTTGAGCTCTCAGTCTATCTTCTCACTTTTTTCTAGCTCTTTCAGCTCTTTCCTCAGCTGGTCGCTGAGTTTGTTCTCAGGTTCGTGCCATATTTGAAAATCAACAGTTATTTCATAACCCTATATTTGGCATCCATGGGGATGTCACTAGTCACTTGAACCACTTTGAACCTTGACCCTTGAACCTTTTAGAGTGCACCAGTTTAATGGTTTAATAGTTCTAGTTATTTAATCGGCTTGTCAGTTCAATATTTCTTTCAAAGATCTGCACTCACTTAGTCTGTTTTGGGAGTTCAACGTATCTTTGAACCAATTATTTGAGCCTTTGAACCACTTTGAACTCTTTGGGAGTTTCATGGTTCAATGGTTCATCAGTTCATTAGTTCAAAGGTTCATTCCATATTATTTAAACTCTTTTAAACCTTCGCTCGAACCTTCTGCTCAAACTTCTTCTGGAATCTTCTGCTTGAACTTTTAACTTTAAACTTTGTGAAGCTTTCAGAGTAGTTAAACCTTTAGAAGTCATTGAACCCTTTGAACCTTTGAACTTGTTTGAACATTTCAGATTTTAATGGTTCAACGGTTCAATGGTTCATTCTAACTCTTTGAACCATGTTGATGAACCTTTTGATTGAACCTCAGTGTTGAACCATCCTTGTAACATTTATAAAATGCCTATGTGTTTGGAACTTTCTTTGTGAAAGCCCACCTATTGAATCTATGATTTCCTTAGCTGAAAAGGCTTGATTAACTAGAAAACTTGACTACTTAGATCATTTTTTTAGAAAGGAAGAGATAATTTTGACCTACAAGACCAAAATGGTCAACATGTTGTCCACAAAAACAAGGGACAAATTTTGGGAACAACAAAGTAGTAGACTAATAGTGCATCTTGAGTGTAAATATAAGGCTACCAAGTGGCACTAGTTTGGATAGAGTTGACAAGTCAAGGGTAGGATCGATGGCTCTCACTCAATCATACTGATCAAGATCAATAATGAGTGGATGGATCAAAATCATTCAATGATTTGAGTCATTATTGATGACCAATGAAATTAAAGGTTGAGAAGTTAAGGTACTTCATGGAGAATGAACATATGAACAAGGTCAAACTAGGGAAAGATTTTCAAAGGGTACATGCCACTATTAGAGCTCAGTTAAATGCCAATAGGGATGCCATTAAAGCTTAATATAGACCTCTAGTTTGTAAACTTTGTATCATATAGGGTTATTCTTACAACTGTGTTTTCCATTTTAAGAAGGATCTATGTACATGGTGAACTCTTGGTTCTTATAGAGATAAAATGGGTCTCTTTAGACCTAATGGGAGTCCAAAGAGGTTACACAATCTACAGGTCTACATTAATATAGAAAACTATAGGAAAACTAATGGTATTAGATTTATTTTCTACCTATAGATGAACCTATGATCTAAACATGGAAATGGACTAGATATGTGATTAATGCAAAGGGTATCATCTATTGATGTGGATCTATCCTTGGCAAAGTAGGTACTAACCATCATTTATGGCATGGCACTGTCAGTTTTAATATTTGAGGGTTTGATCTTCATAAACAAGTTAAGTGGGTTTGGGGTCCTAAGGTGGTGAACTAGTAGTTGGAGAAGTAGTTAAGGACATTAATTATACTCAAATAGACTTTGTCATCATGCATAATAGACCCTTGTCTTCTAGTGAGATATCTCAACTAATGAGAGGAGCTTAAAGGTTATTGGAACAAAAGGAGGTTAACTTATTGATAAGTATTGATCTTGATTGGAAAAGGCATGCATAAGCAAAATAATCAATGAACTCCCATCTCACTTCTTGATCATGATGATCCTTTCTCCACTCTCCTATGTATTATTCTCTTCTTTCTCTCTCTCCCTTTCTACTATATATAGAGGCTTTTGAGCTAAAAAATGGATCCCTTTGGTGCCTCTCTTGGGCATGAATAAAATCTACCAAGATGAAGCTTGTAACCTCTTCAGATGAATACAAGACTACTTTCAAATTTCATTATTTTTGTATAGTGTGCACATGTCAGCTTGATTTTAATGTGGTAGAAATCTCTCCCTTGTCAAGTCCTGATCTCACCTAGTTACTAGTTGATCTGGTTATGTAGGTCATGTTTAGTTTTCTATATCTTTTGATTGAAGCCTATATGTGAATACTTTGACTGGTTAGTGTCTTACATTAGACATATCCTTCATTTCCCTTAGCTTTTGATCATTTGGTGAGCCTCTATATGAAATATTAATGTATGGTAGATTTTTGGAGTCCTAGATATAGTATTTTACTTGTTTATTAGTTTTTTAATAGTTCAAATAGAGTGGATCAACCATATTTTAGGTGCATTACTATTGTTAGCTTAGGTTTCTATTTCATGTTATTTCTCTCACCCTTTTCCCTAGTCATTAGTAGGTTTTAGTAGTGGAAATGAGCTAAAATGATGTATTAGAGGATTTAGCCTCATTAAAAATCCTAGAGTTCTGACCCCATTATAGGATACCCATAGCCTAGGGTCATTTCCATGTTGTAATTTTGAGCAAGAGGACCTAAACAATCTCATTCTTATCTAGGGTGCAAATCTAGTCCCTAACACTACCTCCACAAGAATTTAGAGAGTTAAACCTCTAAAATACATGATTTGGCGTCGTTGACTTCTTCCCCATTAGAACATAAGTTCTTGAAATCATGTTTGAGGGTAGCTTCATCATAAACTATGTCAGTGTATTCTGTTATTCTTATAATTGAATATGCAGATGGAAGAGGTGAACTTTGAGATGAGGAGGCCATGATTATGCAACTGTAAATATTATATTTTGTGAGGTTTCAAAATTGAGCTTGTAATTTGTTAGTTAGATGTTAATATGAGTGTAATTGGCTCTATAAATTACATATATTGTCTTTGGATTCACTGGATTCACCTAATTGAATGTAAGGCTATTTCATTTCTTTGAATTAAAGGTGTCAGTGGATTTGGTAACTCACTCTTATTTATTATATTTGAATTTCACCTGACTCATGGGATGGTAACACTTTGATCATGTAAAACTCATGGGATGGTCACAATTGGATCACATTAGACTCACAATATGGTGCCACTTTGAAGGATTGCACTGAGTCACTTGCCTAAGAGATTTTATACAATGCCTTTCATTGAGTTAGTCTCTACATGATCAGGATGATGATATTTAGCATGATCTTGCTTGCCCACTTGCCCAAGTATTTTTTACATTATGTTCAATCTTTTAGTCTCTGGTTAAATGGGATGTAAATACTTGTCATAATCATGAAGAGTCACTTGCTCAGTGAACTTGAAATATTTTTTTATTGTTGAAATGTCATGAGTTCATGGGTGCATGCCACATGTCCTTGACTATTGATAAATTAAGTCTTAAGCTTAATGTCATGGGTACCCTTGAAGGTATTGCAAGGCCCTTTAAGATATCACCCAAGTACTACCTTCAAACCTTGAAAGGTACCCATACACATGTTTAAAATGTATCTCCTAAGAGATACCTTCAAAATTTTAGGTCCACAATAGAGGTTTAAATTAAATATAGGATCCCAAAACATAATAAGATTATCATTTTCCATAATTTTTTTCAAAACCCCCATTTCTCAATATTATTTTGTATATTAAAAAAATACAAGGTTGAATATTGACTTAATTAGCTATTTTTCTCTACGACTATTCTGCTCTTATGCATGTTTGAAATGTATCTCCTAGGAGATACCTTTAAATTAGGATGAAATGATAATTGAAGTATGTAGTATATGATATTAAGAGATATATATTTTTTAGATTAACATAAACCATGCCATTAAAAAAATGTTATACATCTCCTTTTTAACATTTTTAGGTTTTAACATATCTCCATGCTTATGTTATGGTATAAATATAGCTTTATCTCCTAATATAGGTAGAAATTTGATTGATTTTATAAATAACCTAATTAACAACTCTTCTCATGTATTTTTTAAATGTCCAGGCTAAAAAATCATATGTCAATGGCTTTCCAATGTGGAGACTATGTTTCTCTTATAAATAATGGTAAGGTAATTGGTGAAAGAAGAATACATAAAGTGGTAGGTCCAAATTATGAATCTTTGGAACCCATAAATCTCACTTCCACATGTCATAATGAGGAAATACCTATTCAATGTGTAAGTGTTAATGTGACTAAGGCTTTTGATCTAATTATACCGCTTCCATTTCCTACAACTTTTATGGATAATTTGGGGATGTAATTGATAGTATTAATTTTGGTTTTGATTTCAACATAATTTATATGTTAAATATCAAAACACTTCTAGAAACATTCTCAAACAATAAACACATTGATATTATTTTTGTTATATAATTTCATATAGATGATTAAAAATATATATGAAATGAATTTCCTATATTCTAGATGCTAGATCCCTATAATTTCTCAACTAAACAATCACCCGACTAACCAACCCACTAAATATGAATATATTATTACTACCAATATATTCAAGTAACTCATAAACTAACCTTGTAAACTATTAAAGTAATATTTTTATAAAAACAATATTTATGTTATTACATATTAATAATGTGAATATACCTCAACAAATATTTTTACTATATGGAGCACAAGAATGATGCCACATGTCACAGACAAGTTTTTTATAAATCATGACATGGAAGAAAGACATAATAATTTTAGTTCAATTCTGCATATACAACCATTGCAACAAGAAAAAAAATTCTTAGATTCATTTTTTTGATATATCTATGATCCTACTACATTTCAAATCCTAAGAAAAACTTTTCTCAGGAAAAGGGTACATCTGTTACACAAATGTAAAACTCTTGTAAATGATGAAAAAAATACTTTTGGTTATGTTGAATTTGCATAACTAGGGGAGATTTTTGGTTACATTAATATCTCAATGTAAGAAAATAAACTAAGAATTTACATAAGGAAATATATACAACATTTTGAGACTTACAGTACAAAGGTAACTAAAACATCTATTATTAGATGATTTTCTAACAAAATAGTTGACACTAAGACTTGTAGAGTAATAAATTTACCATACATGACACCAAAGGAGAAATAAATTATAAATGTTTGGGATGCAATGGATATTGAAGTCACTCCTTGCCTAACATTCCTAGTGTAAAGGTATCCAAAATAATTAACTCATGCCTTCAACTACTTAGGCCAAAAAAGAAATCAGCTAAACACTTAGCCATGTGGAGTTTGATGAAAACATAGATAGTGAGATTTCAACAATTTATTTAGTTAAATGTTGTACCAAAAAATGTTTTTAGTCAAGATTGTCATTTGAGATAAGGATAGTGTTACTTGATTCTACCACAACAGATAGGAGGCAACATGTCTTGGATACCCTTTCTACCAGTTTATTTAAGAAAAATAAAAACAAAACTACCATTGATTTTTAGGGTACAAAGATATGTTTGATAGCTTGGATTAAAATATATGGATTTAAGAGAAGTAACTTTTTTGACATTCAAAATTGTCATAAAAATGGGGAATTAAATGTATTCCATGTAGAGAGATTTCAACAAAAGCCACAAAAGAAGACAATCGTAGCTAAAGATTTGTTGGACCAATTAGTGGATGATTTTATAAATGTTTATCCATGACTAAAATTCCAAGTAGATATATATGGCTCATGAGAAAATGTTCAACATCTTCCAACATATTTCATTCAATAATTTATGAGGTGCCACATCAATGCACAACTAGCAGATACACAATATGAGCAACTATTCCAGCTGAAATTCAATAACACGTGGAGAACTAGTTTTCATGATGTGACCATTGCCATATTTGATGACTTCTCTAGGTGTAAAACATGCATATTTTTTAATAATAAAAATTTTTATAGGTCCCTCTCTAGAGATCAAGAAGATCATATCAATCTAGAATTTACGATGCACTTAAATCATAAACTTTCTACAAGATAAATGTATTACACACATAAACTAATGTCAGAGAAATACCTTGAATAATTCATTAGTGTCATTCATGATAAGGTAGAACATCAAAAAAAAATTGTTCCTAGGATAGTGACATAAATCAAAGCAATTATCGACATAATAGTAGAGTTATCAATGGTAGGGATTATAACACATGGTCATGGTGCAAGTAGATATGGGAATTTTTATACCATATGTTCTTGGAGGGTCTAACTTTACTATCACCTCATTGAATAAGTGATTCAATAATATGGAAATAAAAATGAGAGATACTTATGGATATTTACTATATAAACTTGGATCTTTAAAATATCCATTGTATGATGCACTTTTGTCTAACAACTACTACCCTAAATGCAAGAAATACAGAGAAGAAACACAATCAATTTGTGCCTTTAAGAAAATTCCTTCTAGGCTATACCTTAAACTAGACAACTATTATGTGGGAAGTAAGAATAGGTAATTCCATCCATAATTATACTTAAAAAATGTCAAACCTTATATGGAACTAATATTACATTTATAAATTCAAAAAATCATGTTTTTTTTACATGTATATGTTGCAATATTTATCTCTCCTTGTCTAAAAATGTTTTTTCCTTGATGTTGAGGTCAGATTTCTCCTGTAGGACATACCCATGAGGACATCAACAACACATTTAGAAACCTATATGAATGTATAAAGAGGAAAGATATATGGAGTGTGGTAGAGTTGATGGACAGTTATAGGACATGTGTAAATAGAAGAAACTTCATGCCATATTTGATTGAAGAGGTAGTGGATTTCAAATACTATGTTAATAATTACCAGCTGAAGGGAAGAAAAAAAATATTAAGCTTGATAAAAGGTTAATACTTTCTTCTATGCATGGCATAAGGTTAGCCCATTAAGTTTTGAAAAAATCTATAAAAGGTAGAAATTGGTGCCCCCCCAACCTTTATATTATGGGGAAAAAAATAAAATGGTGAGCCAAATGTTCCATAAGGTAATTTGAAAAAAATATATTTCAAAGACTTGAAAAATAGAGAAATGTCTCAAGATTCCATTATTGAAAAAATATCAAATAAAAGTAAAAAAAAAAAATTGAAAAAGATATTAAATATAACTTGATTAAGTATGTATGGTAATTTAATGAATTTGGTTTGATCAGAAATAGTAAGTGGATGGATCTAGCATATTACTTCTAAAACATCCACAACATAATGAAAGAAGACATGTTCCCTTCTGAAGTTGAATGTACATTATATTTTTGTCCTAGCACTCACCATAACATACCCTTTCATAGATGTCTACACAAAATGGTTCATGATAGGACCCTTGATTTTGGAGTGGCATCTATAAATACATATGGTGGTCTAAGAAGTAAAAGAACAAAAATTGCATTTGATCCAACTCAAGATGTACAAATTAGAGATATGTTATTTTTTAGGCCTAATGATTCTATAGGATTGGACTACATAGTATGGGTTTCTAGAGCTAAAAACAATATTGAGATACTACAAACAAATGGAGATATATAATGAAGGGTCAATGTAGCTTAGTTCATCCTAGTTCATGTAGGGAAAAATATGAAAAAGAAGCATAAATTTATTTAGGCTGCTTGGACAAGAAATGGAATCCAAACCCAACTAACACATCTTTACCATACATACTCATAGATAGTATCATCTACACTTGGAAACCAAATAAAAGTTGGAGAGGTCATACATTTGTTCTCACTGATTATTTGAAAGGCATTGTAATAGACTATTTGAATGCATCATCTCACTAGGCACTATCAAAAATAGTGATAAAAGAATTGGAAAATTTGAAATGGTTTTTCCTTTTGGAATGAGAAATATGAATGGGTTTTTTCAAAATTTATTCCATTTTTTGGGAATGTATAATGTTTTATTATTTTATTTATTTATATTTATTTCTAGTGGCACTTCACATTTTGGTCTTGGAAAATACACTTTGACATTTGAGTTTTATATTTTCTACTATGATAATTTAATAATTCATAAATTATGCATATATTTAATGGCATTTAACTGTTGAAACATCCACTTTGCATTTTTGTGTTTCAAAATGATCTTCAGCTTTTGTGTATTCCAAATATCTAGATCCCATTTTGTGAATCATGAAAACCTCTTCGCCTTTTTAGTTTTTTAAATTAAACTTAGCATTTTGCATCCTTCAAAATAGTCTTCAACAAATGGTATTCATAATTTAGAGATTAAAATTTACACTTCAAATTTTGTGCATTATAAAAAACACTTTGGCATTCCCTTGTTTGTGAAAAGGTTTTCAGAGTTTATGCCTTAGAATGTCCCACTTGCACGTCAAGTTTTGTTATTCAAAATTTGCATATCAACAAATGGTCTTTGAATTTTCATTTTTTCAAATTACACTTCAGACAAGCACCCAAGATTGGGCCACATGGCACAATATCGATGACTCGGCTATATGAAAGAATGACTAGTCCAAACAAAAGTCTTAAACAATGTGAGCACCTAATTTTATGGCATGCATCACAATCTTGGTAACTTGACTATGTGGGAGATTATAATAATAAAACACCCATGATCAACATGTGGCATGTACACAAATATGAGATAAACTTTAATAGTCATGTGGATGTCACCTAATTTAGATTAAATAGATAGTTCATAATCTAATCAACTGTTGACATGTGGCATCCTAGTCATCCCAAGTGATTTAAATCACATATCATCTGAGTTCTTAATTGATGTATAAATTATTTTTTCTTGAGAAATAAACCACCCAAGATTATTATCTATAAATGCATGATCTGTGAACTAGTTTGAATGGTTGTATAAATTTGATTGAAGATATTAGAAATACCACGGGCCTTCTCACTATTTTGCACATTTAGATAGATGTGATTTATTTGTAATATGTTCAACTAGTTTTTAATTGTTTTGGATTATTTTAAATCATTTGTAATTATTATAAATATATCAGATGGATATGATTTATTTGTAATAAGTTCAAATAATTCTTGATGAAGTCTAATTTATTTATGATAGTTTTCAATTATTAATTATGTTTGATCATTTTAAATAATTTGAATTTAATAAAAATACATTAGATAGATGTGATTTATTTATAATAAATCCAACTTAATATAGATACAGTCTAATTTAATCTTGATACAGTCCAATTTATTTATGATAGTTTTCAAAAATTTGGACTGTTGATGAGTCCATATTATCTAAATAGTCCTTATGTGATTTTTATGCTCTTGTTTATTTTAATATGGACTAATAATCAACAAATCTTACCCATACCATATTTATATGTTTCCAACTTATCAAACATTATACATGCAAGCCATAATCCATATAAGTAATTCTTCATAGTATCAACTTAATTAATCTCCGTCATGGTATATAAGAAGATCCACACCACATATATCATGCAATAACCCAACCAAATATAGTATTTCATATCCCACTTTGTAATAGTTATATATTTACTAGAATAATGTTTATCTAAAATAAATCAAATACTTCTCATAAAAACATAAAATTAAAGCATAACTAAGCATTGAATTCTCAATAATATTCGAGACTTATTAATATTAATATTGATCACTAAAATTCAAGAGTATAAGGTATATATAGATATAAAAATTTACTCATATATGCTTATGGGTGAAAATGAACTCTGACCCTCTAATCTATAGAGGGTGAAATTCCTATAATATCTCATATAAAACCAACCAACATGATAATGAAAAGTACCCTAATATAATAAGATTTCTATTTTGTTTAATAATGTAATTAATTTAAAATGTAAAAACATGGTTAAGGTACATGTATATGCTCAAAAATACTCAAGAGATCCATATACACTCAAAGAAAGTAAGTGATGCTATAATTCTAATAACAAGGCTAAATGACACTGCAACCTTTTAAGTTTTATTTATGCATTCTCTTAGCTTTAAACTCTATAAATTCTAGGGTTTTATTCCATTTATCATTTAATTTTACATCAGAAAAATGTTCCCAACTAATTTAACCATAAAGTATAAAAAAACATTTTATAAAATTAAAAATCCACTTCTAAGGATTTAATGGTTTAAAACTTTCATGTTGTTTTATTTTTTGATAAGAGTGCTTGTGCTTGGTAATTACAATACATTTTTAACCTTCTTACTTCTCCCCCTTATCTATTATCATGCCTCCTTTTTCATTCCCTTCTCTCCCCCATTTTTAATGTTCAAGTAAAGATTTTGAACACATTGCATATTTTCACTTTGTATTGCATGAAGGCCATCATCCTTGTTGTGAAATAAAATCCATGAAACCAAATATCCTTTTTTTTACAATCAAAATCAACCTCATGTGAACTCTCCATCAATTAACATGGAGTTACCTATAACATGTTGGATGGTTTAAAAAACCAAATCTCATAATGCATTTATTATTATCCATGCCAAAATGGGCATATTAATTGAGATATACAAGCCCTCACTTAGGTTTTCCAACATGAGTTAGAAATAAAAAATCATTTGAACTAGATCTCTCCCTTTGACTTAAATGGGAAGCCTAATCATTATTCTTAATAATTAAGCTTAATGACCTATTAATAGTGTTTCACATTTGTTGATAATGACTAAGTCATTTCAACCTCATAGGGTGGTCAAATGTTTTAATATTACGTCATAAACTCTAAACACTCTATTTCACTAAAATTTGTCTATTTCAAGTCTAAAGAAAAATAGAGAAGAATGATAGGGATAAGTGATTAGAATGAACCCGAATTGGTTTGCGAATCGTATCTAAACTTATGAGCACCACTCTTTGGCTAGGGAGGACTACCTGCAAGTAAGAAAGCACTACCACAAAATGTTTGTTAGTAGATAAATGAGTGGGCTGCCAAGCTACACACTTATTCTAGGAAGTGTAAAACTTCCTTAGAGATGACAGTCCATTTTTGAGAGATAAAAGAGTAATAAATAACTAAAAGAGAGGTAAAGAAAGAGTGAAAGAGAAATAATGTTACCTTTATTCACAACCTGAGTGCAACAGAGAGTAACACAGTGTAGGTGATTATGTTATGTTATTTCATCAATTTTCCATATTTGTGATGGTTTATGCTTAAAATGAATAGGTTGATTATGTTAGTATGATGTTGTTCATCTCAATAGAGAGATTGACATGTTATTTGGATGGGAAAATAAAGAGGTAGAAAGCTCATGTATTGGAAAATACCATAATCATAACATAAATAGGCTCAATAATATGAGCCTCTTTCATGTTTTGCATCATTGGACCATTTTGTTTGTTAGAGAAGTGCTGTGTTTACCTTATGTTAAGTGAGTTCAAAGTACCTTGTAAGAGTATGAGGACAAAAGCGTAAAATGAGGGAAAATGTTTGGTTAGCATAACCTTTGAAGTGGGAATGATATGCCCCTACTATGGGTCACTTGAGAGATACTATAGGCAAGTCCATGACTTAAAGCTTCTTTGTGTGTGTGTGTGTGTGTGTGTGTGTGTGTGTGTGTGTGTGTGTGTGTGTGTGTGTGTGTAAGCTGATCAATGCGGGAAGCCTACAATGGGATTGTGTATGTGTAGAGGTTGTATAAAGCTGATTGATATGAGAAGCTTTTCATTTATATTCCTCTTTGAGAATAAATCTTGGCCTATCCATCCTTCAAAGAAGTGGTCTAAGTGTCTATTTTGAGTGTTAAATAAATGTCCTTCAAGGGAACAATCTATGTTGAGAAATTTGATCTTAGAGATTAGAACTTGTCTACATATCCCATTTTTTATTTTTTTATTTTTAGCTTTTAGTCATGGACAAGTCTATAGAGGCTTAGGATTTTTCCACTTTGAGGATAAAACCATAAATATTCGTAAGCTAACTAAGTGTGTAGGAGTAAGGGTTAAGAGGAAGGGAGATGAATGTAATGGGGTGCTCAAGGGACGAGCTCAAGTTAAACATGAGGTGAAGTGATGTTTGTCTAACAAAAGAATGGTCTTAGGTGTAAATAATTTAAAGGCTTAGGTTTTAGCCTTCCTTCAAGAGAAGACAAGTGATAAGTTCCTAAGCCATACTTATGTGTTATGATATAAGGTCCAAGCCAATTAGGAATAAACTTACCCCATTCTCTTTCCTCCATGTTTGTCACATGTTGATTTTCTTTTAAGAAGAGATCACCAATATTGAAATCTCACTCTTTGAGGTTTTTGTTGTAAGCACATTTGATATGATCTTGATAAATTTGGAGGTGGTTGAGGGCTATGAGATGATGCTCATCAAGAAATTTGAGTAAATCCAAGTGTTCTTGGTAAGAGTCATCATTAATAAGTATGTATTTTAGAGAAATACAAAGAGAAGGAATTTGAACCTCAAGGGGAAAAATAGCCTCCATCCCATATACCAAGGAAAAAGGTGTAGCACCCATAGGGGTTTGAATGTTAGTGTGGTAAGCCCAAAAATTAAAAGGAATGTGTGTGTGTGTCAATCCTTGTCTGTATCATTGACTACCTTTATGAGAATTTTGGTCAATGTTTTGTTAGAATATTCTGCCTATCCATTTGCTTATGGATAATATGGTGATGAGAAGCTTAATTTAATTTTGAATATATCACAAAGACTTTGGATAGGCTTGTTTTTGAAATATTTTCCCTTATCTATTATAATTTTATGAGGGACACCAAAACGATAGATGATATGATGGTTGATAAAGTTAAAAAAAAATTTAGCTTTAGTGGAAATAAGAGGAATGGCCTTGACCCACTTGGTGAAGTATTTAGTGGCAGTAATGATAGAATGATGATGGAGGGAGGAATGAGGGTTAATCTCCCTGATTAAATCTAAGCCCCATTGGGAGAAGGGCTAGAAGTCTTTGGCAACTTGTAATGAATGACTTAGGATGTGAAGGAAGTTAGCATGTTGTTGACATTTGACACATCACTGAATGTAATTAGCATAATCTTGATGGAGTGTGGGCCAATAATAGCCAAGTCAAAGGATATGCTTGGTAACTATGTGACCATTGAAATATTCACCACAAATCCTATCATAGACCTCTTTAATAGTGAAGGGAATCTTAGTAATAGTGAGGAATCTAAGAAGGAGGCCATCAAAACCCTTCTTGTAGAGAAGTCCCCCTAGCATAGTGTAGTGAGTGACACAATTTATGAAGGCACATCTCCCATTATTAGAGAGATCAGAAGGGGTAATAGAGAAGGAAAGGTAATCCATGAGTTGCTTGTACCATAAGTCATGTGGGTTGTTTTGGGTGAATATTTTGTTAACCAACTAACTGGCATTCAAAATAGTTCCTATCACCATAGCATAGGAAGATTAGTCGTCCAAGTGTGCAGCTTTACTACATCACAAGGGGAAAAATCTCTCCTCTCATCAAGGGGAGGTTCCCTATTAAATATGCAGAAGCTATATACTATATATATATGTAGCAAGTAAGACATAGGGGTGGGATGAACCATCCATCTCTCTTTTTTTAGAGATGATGCTGATAAACAAGGAAGAAATCTTGGGTGATGGGAAAGGTTCTTCTCTTCTTTCAAAAGCAACTTTCAGCCAAGAGCTAGATTCCTTCCTAAATAGTAGAAACCTTGGTGTAATGATAGAAGGCATTTCTCTTATTTCAGAAGTGTTCTCCAGCAGGCAGTAGGAATCTTTCAGGTAGTAGCGAGTAACCGAGAATGGGGGTGTTGAGTGACCAGCAGCCTGAGAGAGAGAAAAGAAGAACAATGGGGGTGCCATGTCATCCCAAGGCTCTTTACACAGGAAAGGAAAATGCAAACACACTGAAGGTACTTATGGGGGCACCACATCGTCCCATAGTTGGCCTTCAAGACACCTTCTTGATCACCTCCACTAGTTCTGCTTGTTAAATCAAATGGATAAGAAAGCTCCTAGGAAATAGACATACAAACAATCTCCTAAGATAACACAAGCTATAACAACACAAAGTCCACAAGTAACTTGTTTTCTCATTTAGATAAAATAATATGAATTATAATTTGAGCTCAAAGTCTCAGTAATGCCTTTCAATTTGGGCAGAGTTTTTGCTTCTAATAATCAAAAAGGTCTCCTGATAACAATGAAAAAGTTTTCATTATATAGAGGCTAGGAGAGACTTGACACTTTCTCCCAATGAAGTGACCTATTCAATGCACTTAATGCCTTGGATGCATTCTTGGTTTTGTCAAGAAGGGCCTTGCTGGAGCAGGGTGGCTGCCTTAAATGTGGCATGTTGATTCCCCTCTTAGTGCCTCCTCCTTAGCTTAAATCACTCATTCATTCACCTACTTAGCCACACAACTATCTACTCTATCTTCACCTCCAAGGGGACAAGCAAATAGTGCTCTCAATGTTACCAGCTCCCCAAATATCTACTTGGTGAACTACTTTACCTAGCGACAGTAACTCCTACTGAGTTTCCCTCTCTGTCTCTTCCTTCTCTTGATCCTCACCTTAGGCTTTTTGAATGCATCTAGGTTCATATTTTGAGTCTAAAAAATCAATAGACACTTGAATGTAGTTGATTTGGCATTCACAGGTCTTTTCTTTATTAAAGGTTAATGGCTAGCCAGTCACTTTAAATTTAACATCCACAAGCCTGTCATCATGTTGTGATGCGAGTGAGGACATGTGGCAGCATCCGCTATTTTGAAATAAGCTTATTGGAATAAGCTTTGAAACTTGTTAGAGGCTGGAGGTGTAGACATAGACACGTGGTAGTTTTTTCTACACTGGGATGGGACAAGTGGTGAGTTCCACTCCAGGAAGCTTTATTTGAAATTGCACCTCGGCATTTGACACTTGGTAGCTTCTACTGCACTTTTGAGGCTCAACCCTTCCTGAAGGGAACTTGCCTTTCAAGATCTCGAACAGAGTCCATTTTATGTGTCAAGTGTCCCTTCACAAGGGTCTCTATCCTTCTAGATCCTCCCGGTGGCCTTCAAGCTTTTCATCTTTGGTGGGCCTATTGTTCCATGTATTTCCTTCATTTTCTTCGAACAAAAAGTCTCAAAAAATTCCTTTCTTTGGCTCTGTGCCTCCCAAAAGGGCATCCCTCTTTGACATGTGGCAGTATCTATTGCTTCTTGCCAAGGACACATGGAGTCTTCCACTGCATCGTGTTGAAACCCTCCACCATCGACACATAGCGCTTTCCACTATCAGGCTTTTGTAGCATCATAGAAACACTTGGGGCTCACTCGGGATCTCATGGATGATGACCCTTGTCAGCTTTCACTGATCTCTGCAAGGGACACTTGGCATGGTCTGAATACATTTGTTAGTCATGCGGATGTAGACACGTGGCACATTTTACTTCAATTAGTTGCTCATCCCCAAGACCACCATGGTCTTTGCTTGAAATAATGAAGCTAAGGGAAGATATTGTAGATATTGACACTTGGAGGCTTTTGATAAGATTTGGAGGGACACATGGCATGTTTTGCCACTCTTAGATGAATACATTGGGGCCTTTCACAGTTGCCACTTGTTACCCTACATGGAACTCTGAAAGAAGCTTTATCAAAAGAAGCCTTACAACTTGTAAGAAACTTTGAGAAGTGAACACCGACACTTGTCATGTTTTGCTGAGTCATAAAGGGGCACGTGGCATGGTCTACATATTTATAGCACTTGTGTGGATGCAGAAATGTGGCAGCTTCTGATGATTTTTCAAAAAGGGACACATGGCACCTTCCACCACTTCTTTTTTTTGCATGGATTTCTCTTCATAACTAAAGCAGTCTTTAAATTTTTGAACCCGATGCATTGAACTGATGAACCTTGAACCCATTGAACCTTGATGAAGCACTTGACCTGTTTAAATCTTGCCACCGATATTGAACCTTGAACCCATTGAAATTTGAACCAAAGTGGTTCAAGGTTCAATGGTTCATTGGTTCATTCAATTAGAATATTGTCGATGACCCTTTTTTGGTTGAATCAAAGCATTGAACCTGTCTTGAAAGTGTCTAAGTGCGAGAAACTAGTCCCTTCTGATTGAACTTGCCCGTAGAAGCCTTTGAACCTATTGAACCTATTAGTCCCTTTACCAAAAAGTTTGAGAAAATGATGAAATTGAATGTTTCAAAACAAATTTTTGGAAAGGGGAAAAAACAATTTTGGCTATGTAGGACCAAAATAGTCCTATGTTGTCTAAAAAATGAGGAATCACTTTTTAGGGACAATAGCTAGCTCCTGTTGGGGAACTTCCTTCAGATGACAAATCAGAATAGCTAAGGGGAGTAGAAACTAGAATCTCTAGTGCCTTGAAGTGTGCCATTGGGCTATAGAGTCATGCTACCCAAAAAGAAAGGCTCCAAAAAAAATGAAAACAAAATGAACAAAATAGAACAAAAGACTATACAAATATACATATGTACAGGGGAACTCATCCAATACTTCAAGAGTTGAAGTGCTTCAGATGTTGCCCATTGTGAGGTAGAGAAAAGAGAGTGGCATCTTAATATTTCAATAGGAAACTATTTTTACCATTGAACTGATGAATAGTAAAATGGCCCCTCCATAGGGAATCAAACTTTCCATGCATCCCCTTTGGTTCTCTTCTCTTATCCCACAACAAGACTTGATCTCCAATCTAGAAATCACAATTTTTTGCTCTCTACTCAAAGAGCTTCTTCACTAGACTTTGATGGGCAGAAATTTTGTCCACCATTATAGTTCTCTGCTCATTTAGCTCAGTAAGGCACATGATCCTCTTCTCTAGTGAGTTCTCATACGTTTGACCTTCAATCGCCCTAGCCAATTTCAATGCTGACAATTCCAAGGTGATTGGTATCTTAGTATTTACACCATAAAGAATTTGGAAGGGAGACATACCAATTGCTCTCTTTGGTATAATTATGTCTACCCAAAGAGCATCAACCAATGCCTTATGCCAAGTCCTTTGGTTGTCATCCACTAGCTTCTTGATGATAGTCACTAGGTTTTTATTGCTTGACTCAGCTTGTCCATTCCCTTGTGGGAAGTAATCAGAGGAATGGGAGAGTGTAATTTCATAGTGGAAGTAGAATTGAGTGATCACCTGGGAAGTGAAGCAGGCAGCATTGTCAGTGACAATTTTGATTGGGACCCCAAACCTAGACATGATATTTTCTTTGAAGAAATTGCATACTACTTCTAAAGTAGCATGTTTGGTTGGAACTGCTTCCACCCATTTGGTGAAGTAGTCTATTGATGTAAGGACATAATCATGTCCAACACTTGATGATGGGTTCATATCACTAATAAAATCAATTCCCCATTATTGGAAAGGCTCTTCTATGACCATTGGTTTGAGAGGCAGGGTAGCCAGCTTGGGCCTTCTAACAAATTGCTATCACAATTCACATCCCTTAACCCACTTGTATGCATCTCGAAAGAGAGTTGGCCAATAGTACCTAGATCATAGGATCTTATGGGTAGTCTCCAAGGCAGAAAAATGTCCCCCATAGGCTGAATTATGGAAGGACTTCAAAAGTTGACTTTATTGTTTCTTGTCCACACAACAAAGGAATGTTCCATCAAGGTGCCTCTTGTATAGGCCATTGTCCCAGAGGACAAAATTAGTGGCTTTCAACTTGATGGTCTTCATTTCTTTATAAGACAAGTTTGTAAGGCATTCACCATAAGGAAATGAGAAATACCTGAATACCACTCATTTGTGGTGGAGACAAAGAGGACTATAGGTGAGTATCCACTTCTAGCTCTTCATGCTCTGTCTCTCCTGGCTTGTTATTAGCAATCAGTTGGCATAGCCCCTTCCCACACACTAGCTTCATTGGCTTAATGATTAAATCAAACTCCTAGATTTTTGCAACCCAATTGCCTCTTTTCATCCCAAACTCCTGCTGAGTTAGTATAGATTTTACTATTGTGTCAGGGACCAAGGCAGTCACTCAGGAATTGAGGATGTAGAAATGAAAATGTTTCACAGTCTTCACCACTACATAAGTGTGCTTCTCCATATTTGAGTAATTCAGCTCATGAGCTTTGAGAGGACAACTCATGAAGGAAATGGGAGATTCCACACCTTCTTTATCCTATTGAACCAGAATTGCTGAAAGCGTATGTTCTGAAGCACAGCTGTAAATAGTGAATTCTTTGCTATAGTTTGGGCAGGCTAGAATTGGAGCATGGGCAATGGCAATCTTGACATCCTCAAAGGATGACTTGCCTTCTTCAATCCTACTAAAGGTGGCTTTTCCTTTTATCATGTTTACAATGTGCCTAGTCTTCTCAGCAAACTCAGGGATGAACCTCTATAAGAAATTCACCTTCCCGAAGAAAGAGTGAACAATAGTCTTGCTTGTGGGCAAGGATAGTTCTTGGATATATTTGACTCTATTTGAGTCAATATTTATGCCTCCTTTGGACACAATGTGTCTGAGAAGTTTCCCCTCCATTACTCTAAAAATTGACTTCTTGGGGTTAAGGAAAATGCCATTCTAGCAGCAACGATCCAGCACTTGATGCAAGTGGCTCACATGATTTGGGCGATGCTTAGAGAAGACAGTCAAGTCATCAAGATAAACTATGATGAACTTACCCATCTCATCCTTGAAGGCAAGGTCCATTTCTCTTTGGAAGGTGGTGCCAGCATTTATCAAGCCAAAAGGTATCCTTTTATACGCAAACGTGCCCCAAGGTATGGTGAAAGTGGTCTTGTGATGGTCTGCTTCACCAACTTCGACCTGATTGTATCCTGAGAAGCCATCTAGCATTGATAACATCTTTGAGCCTGTCACTATCTGCAGCACTTGATCCATGATTGGTAAAGGATAATTATCCTTCAAGGATGCTTGATTCAAATTTCTAAAATCCACACAAAGGCAAATTTCACCATTCTTCTTCCTTACATGCACTATATTGGCAATCCAGGTGGAATGATGGATTGGGAAGATTATCCTAGCATTTAGCATTTTTTTGAATCTCTAACAAAATAGTACCTGATATCTTTGGATTGTAATGCTAAGACTTTTGCCTGTAAGGTGTTGAATCAGCCTTGAGAGGAATGCTATGTTAGATTTCATCAGGTTGGAGTGATTTTAGGTCATCATAGGAGTATGCTAGGACATCCATATATTCATTAATCAAAGTGGTGAACTTGAAATGTTCCTCAGGAGTACAACACTTCTCGATGTTCACCATCTTGAGGTCTACCTTGGTTCCCAGATTTACTTGATCAAACTCCTGGGAGGAGCTTGAATCTATTTGCTATTGTTTGATGAATCTATCATGCTTATCAAATAGCTTCTCAAGGGAAACAAGGCCTTTCGGAATTTTATTCCCTTTCAATTGCAAGAACTCTTCACTTGTGCTTGAAATTAATTCAGGAGTTGATTCAGGCTCTTGAGGTTCACTACCTTCAAAATGTAGCCATTCAAAGCTATCCTTTTGCTCCAGGAAGGCAATGATGTGATTGTCATTATTGAATACCTACCAATAACTAGCATTATTAGGCATGCTTGGTTTAAAGACCAGCTCAATAGTGTACTTGTCTCCTTTGAAGTCTGGGTGGGGGACCAAAAGAGTAGCTAAAACAACCAATGCATCCACCCGGTCATTGAATTCTCTGGGAACTACTGAGATGCTGAAAGCATCAAAGTCTTCAAGTTGGTCCTAGACTAAATTGTGATAATGATGTGATCTTTCATTATTGGTTTGGTATAGGTTCCTTACCTGATAAACCACTAGTTTGGCATCTCCTTTGGCATGAAGGAGCTTGATGCCTTTGTCCCTAGTAGCTCTTAATCCCAGCAACAGAGATTCATACTCGGCTATGTTATTAGTGTTGCTGAATTGCAACATATAAGATGAAATAAAAATATCTCCTTGAGGAGATATTAACACAACCTCAGCTCCTAAACTAGTGGAGGAGCAACTGCCATCGAATTTAAGAAACCATACCTCATTTGATATTGATTTTCCTTTGGGTTTTTCTTTATTCTGAGGAGGGAATTCTTCCACATTTGCATTGGGCTCAGCCAATTCTTCTACTATTTCACCTGACTACATTTCAAGGTTGTCACCTATAGGAGTTTCATCAGACGCCTCATAAACCTCATCCATAGCTAGAAAATAGTTACACAAGCCTAAAGACTCAAATGAGATTTGAGCTTCAGGTGCTGAGGTCTAGGTAACTATGTATTTTGATTCCTTTTCAAGAAGTAGCCTCCTCATGACACGTTTGACGAGAATCCTTGCCTCTAAGAAATCCATGCTTAATTCACCACCAACATCCCTACAAAAATTTTGCCAAAGAAGGATACCATATGATGCTGGGACATCTACTACCAAGACGATCATCTTGATTCTTTTGTTTAGAAAGGCAGCAAAGGCAAATTGGGCATCTTTTATTTGCCCTAGCAGTGGCACTTGTTTGTTCTCCATGGAGAAGCACCTACCAAATGTCTTGGTCAGTGTGAGATCAAGGAATTCAGCTACTTTAGCAGGCGTGACATTGTTTGAAGCTCCAGAGTTGATAATGCAATTATTCAACTACCATCCATTTATTAGCAATGAGACATAAAAAGGTTCAGTCCTACTAGGAGTGGCAGGAGGGGAAATGACAAGATTATTCCTGGTGGATGCATCCTTGGGGGGATCATGAGTCACTTTGGGAACTACTTGTTCAACAAGGACATTCTGGTTTTTAACATACTGAACCAATTTATCTAATTGTTTAGGATAGGAATGTAGGAATTCAAATTCAAACATTTGAATCTTGGTTTTTTTAATATGATCAATTATGTCAAATGTTGGAAATGAACTAGGTACAAAGGATGAGAGCTCATATTTTTGAGTTTTAGGGGGGAAGTACTGGACTGTGAGTTTGAATTAAAAGGTGAAGAGGCATTTGGGGTACTTACCTTTCTTGCAATCACCAAGCCTTTTGACTGGAAAGGGAGAGTGGATCCCTGCTAAGCAATTGAAACTACTGGTTGAGGTTGCTCCTCTGCTTTCTCTTTATCAGCTTGTTGAGCTGATTGATTCTTAGACTAGGTGAATATAGCATATGACCCCTCAACTACATTTCCTTTACTTCTGGGTTCATCTTGATAGTTCAGGAAACCAATATGGGAGTTGTCAGCTAATTCTTCTTCTTCCTCAGTGAAGAGATTAGCGTCTTCTTCAGGATTCAACTCAGGCTGGGATGAGAAGTCTACTTCAACTTCAAGATATCCAACTGCTAAATCAGTTGGAGGTGCTTTGAGGGTGAGATTTCTTTATGGAGGAGGAAGGTGATTTTCTTGTCCCTAATTCTTGGCAGCATTGCCCTAGTATGCTTGATTCTAAAATGTCCTCCTGGGTATATCTATGTATGCAGAGTGGATGACATTCCTTGCACCACTTGCCTTCTGAGAGCTAGCACTTCATTTTCTAGCTATTGCATCACAAGATTAGTGGTGGCAGAAGGGGAATATTCTGAAGGAGAAGATTTACCTTTATTTGGATCCCTCCTTATCTTTTCTACTAAGATAAGGTCATCTTCGACTTCGATAGCCAAATCCTAAGTAGCTTTGAGATCTATGTGATCGGCTCTTCTTAGCAGGAAACTCACTTAAGGCAATTGTGAGTTAATAAAGAAGAATTTGAGTTTTTCAGGAGTCAGTTGAGCAATAGAAGGAATCTGGTTCTTTAGCTTGTCAAAATTTGCTATGAAATCCCTCATGGGCTCTTGGGGATCCTTCTTCATTTATGTGAGCTAGGCCAACAAAGTGTGTGTATCCTCTGTAGGCTTAAATCTGGCCTCAAATTTGGCATTGAGTGTGTCCCAATTAGTTATTGATCAGGCTTGCAGGTGGTAAAACCAGTCTATAGTAGCACCTTGTAGTGTTTCCATGAAAAGCCTAACTACCACGTCCTCAAATCCTATGCCTATCACACCACAAGATATGCTGAATGTAGCAATGTGTTCATCAAGATGGACTTTTCCATCCCCAAAGAATTTGGGGAAATTTTGTCTCGAGCTTCATGGAAGTTCATGCAGGGGTGGAGTTAAATTAAGTAGGCCAAAAGAGTTACCCCAGGGGCCTCAAGCTACCATGATAGGATTATTGAAATCAGGGATAACAAATTTGGGTAGAATTGGATTGGCAAGGCTTTGTTAATCGCAAGAAAAGTAGCTTTGCCTTGTGTTGGTGTCCTAGTATAGGTAGGAGGGACACTCCTAGATCGTTGAACTTGGGGTTGGGAAAAAAGCAAGTTGAAATCTCTTTGCTACACCAACTCAAAGATAGGATCAACAACACCTTGAGCTCTCTGGCTTTTGGTATAGCATGGGGTTGCCAAATTGTGGATCAAAAATGGAAAAGGACTGGTCACACTTTAGTTTGAAGCTTGAGGCTTCAAACTACTTGTCCTTCCCTAATGGAGTCCCCAAAAATTGTTGGGTGAATATTTTGTCAACCAGCTAACTGACATTCAAAATAGTTCCTATCACCACAACATAGGAAAATCGGTCATCTAGGTGTGTAGCTTTACTACATCACAAGGGGACAAATCTCTCCTCTCATTAAGGGGAGGTTCCCTATTAAATATGCAAAGGTTATATATATATATATGCAGCAAGTAAGACATAGGGATGGGATGAACCATCTATCTCTCTTTTTTTAGAGATGATGCTGATAAACAAGGAAGAAATCCTAGGTGATGGGAAAGGTGCTTCTCTTCTTTCAGAAGCAACTTTTAGCCAAGAGATAGATTCCTTCTTAAATAGTATAAACCCTAGTGCAATGACAGAAGGAACTTCTCTTCTTTCAGAAGTGTTCTCCAGCAAGTAATAGGAATCTTTTAGGTAGTAGCAAGTAACCAGGAATGGGGGTGCTGAGTGACTAACAACCTAAGAGAGAAAAATAAAGAACAATGGGGGCACCATGTCATCCCAAGGCTCTTTACATAGGAAAGGAAAATGCAAACACACTGAAGGTACTTATGGGGGCACCACATCGTCCCACAGTTGGCCTTCAAGACACCTTCCCGATCACCTCCACTAGTTCTACTTGTTAAATCAAATGGACAAGAAAGCTCCTAAGAAATAGACATATGAACAATCTCCTAAGATAGCACAAGCTATAATAGCACAAAGTCTACAAGTAACTTGTTTTCTCATTCAGATAAAGTAATATGAATTACAATCTGAGCTCAAAGTCTCAGTAATGCCTTTCAATTTGAGCAAAATTTTACTTCTGATAATCAAAAAGGTCTCCTGATAACAATGAAAGAGTTTTCATTATATAGAGGCTAGGAGATACTTGTCGCTTTCTCCTAATGAAGTGACCTATTTAGTGCACTCAATGCCTTGGATGTATTCTTGGTTTTGTTAGGAAGGGCCCTGCTAAAGCAGGGTGGCTGCCTTAAATGTGGCATGTCAATTCCCCTCTTAGTGTCTCCTCCTTAGCCTAAATCACTCATTCATTCACCTACTTATCTGTGCAATTGTCTACTCTATCTTCACCTCCAAGGGGACAACCAGATGGTGCTCTCAATGTTACCAGCTCCCCAAATATTTACCTAGTAAATTACTTTACCTACCGATAGTAACTCCTGTTGAGTTTCCCTCTATGTCTCTTCCTTCTCTTGATCCTAGCCTTAGGCTTTTTTAATGCATCTTGGTTTGTCTTTTGAGTTCACAAAAGTCAACAAACACTTGAATGCAGTTGATTTGGCATTCATAGGTCTTTTCTTTATTAAAGGTTAATGGCTAGTCAGTCACTTTAAATTTGACATCTGTGGGCCTGTCATCATGCTATGATGTAGGTGAGGACACGTGGTGGCATCCACTATTTTGAAATAAGCTTATTGGAATAAGATTTGAAACTTGTTAGAGGTTGGAGGTGTGAACACAGACATGTGGCAATTTCTGCTGCACTGGGATGGGACACGCAGTGGGTTTCACTCCAGGAAGCTTTATTTGAAATTATGCCTTAGCATGTGACACTTGGCAACTTTCACTACACTTTTGAGGCTCGACCCTTCCTAAAGGGAACATGCCCTTCAAGATCTCAAATAGGGTCCATTTTATGTGTCAAGTGTCCCTCTACAAGGGTCTCTGTCCTTCTGGGTCCTCCTGGTGGCCTTCAGGCTTTTCATCTTTGGTGGGCCTATTGTTCCATGTATTTCCTTCATTTTCTTTAGACAAAAAGTCTAAATAAATTCCTTTCTTTGGCTCTATTCCTCCTGCAAGGGCATCCCTCTT
The DNA here is from genome assembly GCA_037957365.1 of Torreya grandis. Lineage (NCBI taxonomy): Eukaryota > Viridiplantae > Streptophyta > Pinopsida > Cupressales > Taxaceae > Torreya > Torreya grandis. Next base: position 992,946 of record JARHVA010004958.1, on the reverse strand, counting down.
TGACATGTGGTAGTATCTGTCACTTCTTGCCAAGGACATGTGGAGTCTTCCACTGCATCATGTTGAAACCTTCTACCTTTGACACCTGGTGCTTTCTACTATTAGGCTTTTGTAACATCATAGAAATGATTGGGGCTCACTTGGGCTCTTGTAAATGATGACACTTGTCAGCTTCCACTGATCTCTACAAGGGACACATGGCATGGTCTAAATACATTTGTTAGTCACACGGATGCAGACACGTGGTGCGTTTCACTTTAGTTAGTCGCTCGTCCCTGAGACCACCATGGTCTTTTCTCAAAATAGTGAAGCTAAGGGAAGAGACTACAGATATTGACACTTGGAGGCTTTTGATAGGCTTTGGAGGGACACGTGGCACATTTTGCCACTCTTAAATGAATACATTGGGGCCTTTTGTAGTTGCCACTTGTCACCCTACGTGAAACTCTAAAAGAAGCTTCATCAAAAGAAGCCTTACAGCTTATAAGAAACTTTGAGAAGTGAATGTTGACACTTGTCATGTTTCACTAAGTCACAAAGGGGCACGTGGCATGGTCTGCATATTTCTAGCACTTGTACGGATGCAGACATGTGGCAGCTTTTGACAATTTTTCAAAAAGGGACACATGGCACCTTTTGCCACTTCTTTCTTTTACACACAGGTAGTCTTTGAACCTTTGAACCCAGCGTGTTGAACTGATGAACCTTGAACCTGTTGAACCTTGACAAAGCGCTTGACCCATTTGAACCTTTCCGCTAATATTGAACCTTGCACCCATTGAAATTTGAACTAAAGTGGTTTAAGGTTCAACGGTTCATTGGTTCATTCGATTAGAAGATTACCGATGACCCTTTTTTGGTTGAACCAAAGTGTTGAACCTATCCTGAAAGTGTCCAAGTGTGAGAAATTAGTCCCTTCTGATTGAACTTGCCTGTAGAAGCCTTTGAACCTGTTGAACCTATTAGTCCCTTTACCAAAAAGTTTGAGAAAATGATGAAATTGAATGTTTCAAAACAAATTTTTGGAAAGGGGAAAAAACAATTTTGGCTATGCAGGACCAATATAGTCCTATGTTGTCTGAAAAATGAGGAATCACTTTTCAGGGACAACAGGTTGGATGTTACATTTCTGATAAAGAGGATGTTAGTTGATACATAAGAAGGTAATGTTAAGTGATGCACAGTGACAGGTTTTTGAGGAAGAGGATGAAGAGGGTATGTGTGAGGCAAGTGAAGCCATTGTGTCAACAAACTTATTTGTAGATCAAGGAATAGTTTGTAAAAGATAAGAGCCAATGATCCCAAGAGCATATCTACACGATGTTTATACCACTATATTATCTCATTTTTACATAGGTAGGTACCATTAACCTAGTTAACCACTTGCTAAGAATCACCAAAAATGGTTATGGATTTGATACCCAAGAAGAGGGTTGTTTGAAGTCCTAAAATCAAAGCCTTATATTCAGCCATATTATTAGTGCATTTAAAATCTAGTTTAAATGATAAAGGCATAGGCCCACCATCTAGAGGAATAAGAATGACTCCCACACCCCCAACATATTAACATTTAGACCCATTGAATAACATCATCATTTGAGAGGAGATGTCATCAGTGGAGAGCATTGTGATGGATTGATCAAGGAATTTGAGGTTTGAAGGTTGGTTGTCAAGCAAAGGGGCGATAGCCAACTGGTCAATGATTATTTTCCCCTTAAATTGACTTTTATTGAATAAACTCTAAGTCAAATTTAGCAAGGAGCATGAACTACCAAGCTACACATTAGTTTTGATATGGCTTGGAATGCATGTATTTGAGGGGATTAGTATGGGTCACTACATAGGTTTTGTGATTTAGGAGATAATGGTGAAGCTTGGAGACAAAAAAAACCAATGTGAGGCAAAGTTTTTTAGTATGGGTATATCAAGTCTCATAATCAATAAGTGTACAACTTATGTAATAAACTACCTGTTCTCGATGTTGGTCATCTCAATGTGTAATCATAACACCTAAAGAATGGTCTATTGTAGAGATGTATAGGTAAAAAGACTAATTTTCCTTAGGTGGAATAATACCTAGTGGGGAAAGGAGATATTGTTTGAGTGCATCAAAATTTTCCTAGAAATCTATATTCTAATGGAAGGAAACATCCTTTTTGAGGAGATGGTGAAAGGGTTAGAAATGATCTGACAATTGGGAGATGAAGCAGTGAACTGACTAAAGTTTACCCTATAGGCTACGGAGTTATTTGATATTAGTAGGTGGAAGCATCTCTAGGATTTATCTAACCTTAGCAAGGTTGACCTTAATACCATGGAGAGTAATGATAAAACCTAAGAGCTTACCAAAAATAATACCAAAGATACATTTCTTTGGGTTTAATCGAATGTTATATTGGAGAAAATGAGTAAATATGTTTTAAAAATAATCAAGTGGTCTTGGTGAAGTTTAGACTTGCTGAGTAATTCATCCATATAATCTTCCATAATTTTATGTAGGAGATCATGGAAGATGTAAGTCATAGTGCATTGATAAGTGGCACTAGTGTTCTTCAGACCAAAAGGCATGACCCGATAATAGAAAATCCCCCATGGGGTGATGAAGGTCATTTTGTGTTGATCCTTAGGAGTAACCAAGACTTGATTATATCCAGAGAACCCATCCATTAGGGATATCATCTCATGGTTGGCTATTAAATCAAAAATTTGGTCATTACTTGGAAATGATAAGTCATCTTTTGGACAAGCAAGATTTAAATTATGAAAGCCAGTGTAAATGTGGATTCCCCTGATCACTTTTGTGATAGGAACAATATTATAAATCCATTATAGGTAGTTGATGGGTTGGATAAAGTTAATATAAAGGAGGTGTTGGAGCTATTCTTTGACAAGAAGAGTAATACAAGGATGCATATTGTGAAGCTTCTACTTAATAGGTTTAACATCTCTATTGGTGACAATGTTGTGGGTGATGATAGAGGGGTCAATACTAGACATGTCATTATAAGACCAAGCAAAGGCTTTATATGGTTATTAAGAAATTTGACATAATTAGCTTGTTCTAAAGAATCCAAAGGTTGGCCAATCTTGAGGATGTGAGGATTATCGAGAGAGGGTAGATTGATGTCAATGGTTCATTCATTTAACATAGCTTACATTTCAGATGGGAGTGATTTTTAGATATAAGAATCATCCGTACCCATGTATGTGATAATTGCATCATCATCTTGAAATTAGATAGTGTTAATAGTGGGAGAGTCTTCATCAATTATTTTAGGATGAATTAGAGGAAGGGAACTTGTTTCCTTACCCTAGCAATAGGTGATAGGCCCCAAGTGGATGGTATTTATTGAAAAAAACTGAGAGGTATAGATGCCTCTGATTCTGTAGGTGATGGTAGAGAAGAAGGTGGAGAAAGAGAGACCAATTCTTCAATAATTGGTTCATGGGAAGTTTTAGTGATTTTAGTTGGTTCGTCATATCCCTCTCCATGCCCTTTTTTGGCATTTTTTGTTAGGTTGTGGAGCTAAAAGCTTCACTGTTATGCAAACATGGAGGAGGTGCTAAGTGTCACAGTAACCGATGTTGGTCAGGCCAACCAACATCGATCAGGGGTAGACAGGAAGCTACTAACATCAGTCATGAATTAGACGATGTCATCATCTCTAGATAGACAACGATTGACATCGGTTGCCTGTGTGTTCCAGAACTATTAGTTACACGAACAGTTAGTTTGTTGAACAACTAGTTTGCATGTAAAGACTAATTTTAGTCTTGAGTCTACATTTATAATTATTTTAATTAAGAAGTCTAATTATTATTTGTATGGGATCTATATAATAGACTCATGGTGATGTATTATAAATTGGAGAACCATAAGGACTTGGTAAGGCAAGGACAAGGGTTCTTCTCGAGTGTAAGATCTAGGTTTGCAGGTGTGCAAGACTAGGTTGATCTATAGGTTGTTGTAAAATCAGGTGAGATCTACATGGTAAGTAAGATCAATTGATCTATAGGTATGTGTATGTGCAAGGTCAAAGGAGATCTATGAACTAGCAATGTCAAAGGAGATCTGCAACACACCAAGGAGCAAGATCAGGGAGATCTACTAGGAGTACTTTGTGTACTTAGTACTGGAAGTAGGCAACAACGATTGAGTTGATTGTCACTTATTGGTTGGTGTAATGGTAGTATTGTTACTAACTGGTTAAAACAACAACTCTGTGTTTGATTTGTGTTTGTAATTGAGAGAGAGAACTCTTGAGGGAGGATTACTATTATGCCCTAGAGGTGTGGGAAGAGTGTAATTTCTTCATTGTATTTCCTTTTAGAAGAGTTGAATAATAAGTGTGTATTGTCTCTCATATTCTGTGTTATTTCTAAATTCATCACTCACAGGAAAACATAGTTATCGGCATCTGTTAGGTGAGAACCAACATCGATCAGGCAGGTACCGATGTCGGTCATGTGCAGACCAGAGTTGGTAATGTCAGGTAGTTGTCAGCAAGTTTGTGACCAATTCAAGAAAGAAGCACTGGAAAGTAGTTTAGTGGATTCTCAAGTATCTAAGAGGGACCAGTAGTAGGGATACATGCGATGCAGGGTTAGGAACTTCTCTACATGGGTATGTAGATTCAGATATGGTAGGGTACTTGGATGATAGGAGTTGCACCATAGGATGTGTGGTGGTTGGTCTTCAAGATTGAACTTAAAGAGGGATACAAGCTAGGAAAAAAAATTAGATGATGTATAGGTATAGGTACAAGTGCAACTATTTATCTCCAAGTGGGAGATTATTAGGTTGTGGAGCTAAAAGCTTCATTGATGCAAACATGGAGGAGGTGCTGAGTGTCACAATAATTGATGTCGGTCAGGCCAACTGACATCGGTCATGGGTAGACCAGAATCTGTAGACATCGGTCATGGATCAACCAATGTCAGTCAGCTCCAAATAGATAGGGACCGATGTCGATTGCCTATGCATTTTAGAGCTATTAGTTACACAAACAATTAGTTTGTTGAATGGCCAGTTTGCATGTAAAGACTAATTTTAGTCTTGAGTCTATGTTTCTAATTATTGTAATTAGGAAGTCTAATTATTTTTTTCATGGGATCTATATAATAGACTCATGGGGTTGTATTTTAATTTGGAGAATCATAAAGACTTGGATAGGTAAGGACAAGGGTTCTTCCCGAGTGTAAGATCTAGGTTTGCAGGTGTGCAAGACCAAGTTGATCTACAGGTGTGCAAGATTAGGTGAGATCTACATGGTAATTAAGGTTGGTTGATCTGTAGGTGTGTGTGTGCACGGTCAAAGGAGATCTATGGGGTAGCAAGGTCAAAGGAGATCTGCAACACAACAAGGAGCAAGATTAGGGAGATCTACTTGGAGTATGTGTGTGCACTCGGTGGTACTGGCAGTATTGTTACTGACTAGTTGAAACAACAACTCTATGTTTGAGTTGATTTTGTTTTTAATTGAGAGAGAGAAATCTTGAGGGAGAATTACTGGTATGCCTAAGAGGTGTGGGAAGAGTGTGATTTCTTCATTGTATTTCCTTCTAGATGAGTTGAATACAAGGTTGTATTGTCTCTCATATTCTGTGTTATTTCTAAATTCTAGTTACTTGTTATTCTGGTTAAATTCCATGTTTAGTTGCTTATACAAAGGTAATCAAGTGTGATCTTAATCCTAACAAATTGGTGTCAGAGCTTTGTGAGCCTAGGTCCTATATAGATGCCTCTGATTCTGTAGGTGATGGTAGAGAAGGTGGAGAAAGAGAGACCAATTCTTCAATAATTGGTTCATGGGAAGTTTTAGTGATTTTAGTTGGTTCATCATATCCCTCTCCATGCCCTTTTTTGGCATTTTTAATGGTTATGCTAGTAGGATATTCAATAGGCATATGGACACCCTACTCATAATTACCCAAACTAAATCCTTTCTAGGCACACTTATAAAGATAGGTGTGATAAAATCTAGGGTTGCTTAGGAAAGATAAATCATAGGTAAATGGTTGTGGTGAAGAAGATGAATTACCAACAATAGGAGTTTGATCAATTCCTCTATATGTGAAATTAGTTCAAAGGTTAGGGGGCCCATAAGGGATGACCATCCCAATACAGGGATCATAATTTGGGTGCATGTGAATATTTTCATACTGTTGTGGAGTATAGAACATGTCAAGCATCAAAAAATGATATTCACCAAGTGAAAAACATTGAAAAGTCTCCTCCATGGGATCCTTGTCAGGAATTTGTGTTGCCAGTATCTATGTAACTAGGGGAGTGGAACTTGTGGAAGCTTTAAAAGTATCATGCGAGGAAGATGATGTCTTCAATGGAATGAGAACATCATTATGACTATAATTCATGTTGCGTGTTTTAAATAAAGGTGGGTAAGTGGGAATAACATGCACTTGTCCATCATGTTCAAACTTGACACAATGGTGCAAATTTTAGGGCACACATGCTATAGCATGTATCCAAGGTCATCCAAGCAGTATGTTAAATTGGAGCTATCCTTCTACAACATATAAGAGCTCAATAATTGTGTGGGGACCTACATGGATATGTAAGACAATAGTCCCACCATAGTAGTTGTGGTATCATTAAAGGAGCAGAGAACCACATAAGTTTGAGACATGCAATTATCAAGAAGAGATAGTTGTTTGTAGGCATGGGTGGAAATAATATTAATACTATCCCCCCATTGATCATGACTCTCTTGACATGAGTTTGATCAATATATGCAGTAAAAAAAGGGAAGAATCCTAATCTTCAGGGTGTTAAAGTGGAATTTATAAATTATTGAAGGAAATCAAGGAAATGGAATTAAGGGAGCTGACCAAAGCTGTAAGAGGTTGGGGATCATTAGGTTGTACTTCAATTTCTTGCAAGGAACTAATAAAATCTTGATTGTGTTGGGATGAGTTTTGGATTAACTCATACAAATAAATTTTCATAGGAGTTTGGTGAAGTTTTTTCACCATCGAGCTTTGAATAACGTTCAAAGATGTTAGTTTAGGGACATTGACTATGGAAATCTTAGGATTAGGAGGAGGAGTATCTTTGGTGAAGGGATGAGCCTAAGGAGAAACAACCTTTTCCTCACCTTTATCCTTTTGGTTTTGTGATCATGTGGCCACATTAATTGTGTTGATCTAAAATGTAGGTGAAGGAGGTGGTAAAGGGGGTATGAACACATCTTTGGGTTTGAATTTAGGTGGAACAATAGGAGGCATTGTGGATGTCAAAGGTGGAATAATAAGAAGATTAATGAGAGTATCAACAAAGAGAGTGTCGACATCAAAGTGTTGTTAAATGACTATTATGAGAGATTTATAACTCTCAATATCATGTCTAGGTAAATGATGATATAAACACACTTGTGTATCATTAAACCAAGATGGATTCATTCCAAGAGGACTATAAGGCTTAATGGGAGGAAGAGTTATTATAGAAAATTTCAATAATTGACGTAGGAAAAAGCTCTGAGAGGCTGCAAGTGGGCTCACACTTATGCTAATAGGAGTGGACACCTTCCTTTGTTTAGGAGTCATGGGAGTAATTTTACATGGTGCCTTGTTTGGTGGTGGTGGAGTTACATGTTTTACTGGCACTTTCTTGGTGTTAGGTTTCTTGGTGTCAGCTATGAAAGGCCTACTAGGTGGCAAAGGCCATAGTGGAGGTAACTTAACCTTTTGTTTTACTTGGGTCATCAATACTCCAACTAAAGTAGAGGGGTGTGTTCCCAAAATGGATGATAAAGTTGAGGGTTGAAGAGGGCATCAACGAGATCTAGGAAGCTTAACATTTTTATATAATTCATGTTATGAGATTCCAACTTGTGGTTGAGGAGTTAAATATAATTTCACTTGTGGATGAATTAAATTAGAGATGATGCATATACCTAAGGGCCTGACCTACTTTAATGTGGTAGATGCCTATGAGGGTGAAGGTTCTGACATAGATGGAATAACTTTAGGTGCTTTTGGTGAAGAAGCTTTGACTTTATCAAATACCTTGGTGTAAATGGTAGTGAGAGGGTTGGTAGTAAAGGTCAATACTCATTGTGTTGGATAAGGAGTTTTAAGCCAGTCCCAAAATGTTGCATGATCTAGGTTCATGGAGTCAAGGAATTCTAGACTTTTCACCAACTATGAGAAGGGTTTAGATGAAATTGACATAGGCCTTACAGTTGCATCTTTAGAAGGCTGAGGTGTCTAGAAAAGAGGTAAATAATTGGCCTATGCTACTTTGGGCCAAAGATGAGAAAGAACCATAATGGGGTCTTCTTTGACAGAGATGGGAGAAGAGATATGGTCTTCCATAGGTGGAGGAGAGGTAGGTGAATAGGGTACCTCAAGGGGGTAAAGCATAGGCATTATTTATCCCTTAACATGTGGGTGAAGAATAGGTAAAGTATGATCCTCCATAGGTAAAAGAAGGGGTAAGAGTGGTACAATTAGAGTAGGCACAATAGGTCTCTCATCTAATGTGGGAGTAGATAATATTGACTCTTCTAGGCATAAAGGTGGAGTGGATGGGGTACTACTCTCTATAGGTGGAGGAGAGGTAGGTAAAGAAGGTTCCTCAAGAGGGTATAACAAAGGAATGATGTTCCCTTTAACATGTGGTTGTAGATTGGGTAAGGCATGGTATTCAAGTGGTAAGAGAATAGGTAATATTGGTGCAAAAGGAACTAGTAATATTGGTTCCTGTGGTAGTAGAAGAAGTGGTAATGGAGGCTCTTCCTCATGTGGTAGTGTAATGGGTTAAATTGGCACTTCTACCTGAGGAGAAAGAATGGGAAAAAACAAATGCCATTGATTGTGGGGGAGGAGTCAATAAAATAGGTGTTTCATGTTAAGGGGAAGGTTGAACTAGAGGTAAAGGAAAAACCATATTAATGGTATGGATATTATGATCACCTGAGTTAGTCATGGTCTAAACAATATTTTGATTGGGTGAATGGTTAGGAAAAGGATGTTTGAACACATATATACTTTAATTAGGGGGTGCATTAAGATTATCTAAGATGAGATCACCCCTATCAAGCATGTCTTGAACAATGTTCTTTAATGTCTTACAATTATTAGAATTGTGACCTTTAACTCGATGGTAGCCACAAAACTTGTCTTCCTTATACCAAGTTGGAATAGGATGGGAGGGGTCAAATTATATAGGAGGTTTGATTTGAGGAACAGTTATGACACCTTGTTTCAATAGTGTCTCCAAAATGGATGTATATGACTCCCCAATGGGAGTGTATTATCTTTGTTCATACCATTGTTTGAATTTCTATGTTAGATTTTGGGAAGTCAAGGAATTCAATTGGTTTGTGGTTGTGGAAGAATCTAGCTTAATGACCACTACATTGGTGGAGCCTTCATATTTTTGGTTAGGAGAAGTTTTAGAAGAGGAGGAGTCATTTGATTTGGAATTGGGGTTCTTACTACGTAACTTAACTCTACCTTCGTCGATAGCCCAAATCTCAAGTTTTTATGCCATTGTAAAGGCCTCATCAAATGTGTAGAAAGTTTTTACCTAGAGTATGGATGAGATGTGCTTAGCACATGCCCTTGAAAAGAGCTCAATAAGCTTAGGTTGGGCCAAGGAGAAAGAGAATTGATTTATCAAGCCTCTCCAGTGAGCGATAAAATCTATGATAGACTCATCATCAAATTGTCTAATAGAATAAAGGTCTATAATAGAAACGTTTTTAGAAATGTTAATAGAGAAATGGTATAGGAATATTTGTGCGAGTTGGGTAAATGAGAAAAGGGAGTGATGAGGTATAGATTTATACCAATCTAAGGTAGCACCTAAAAGAGACATAGGGAAAGTGTGAAGTAGTAATGTGTCATTGTGGCCTATTAAATAACAAGAATGTCTAAATGCTCACAAATGTTGTTGTGGGTCATCTTTACTCTATAAATGAGTAAATTTGGGGATTTACCATTGGATTGGATAAGGGTAAATAGGAACAAAAGGATGGATGGGTTCATTATATATCTGATCATAAGATAATACATTCTTTGAACTAGAAATAGATGTGTCTAGATTAGACATCTTGTCCATCAGCATCTTGATGAGGTTTGGAGGGGGATTAGTCTAGGGGATACCTCCTAAGTTATAAGGAACCTAATAGGAAGTAGAGGGAGTGTATGACATATATTTTTGAGGTTTGTGTTGGGACAACATAAGGATAATGAGTCATAGGCTGAGGGGCAGAAAGAAAAGGGGCTTGTCCCATTGGATTAGAAACTATGTTTTGGTTGGATGTTGCTATTATAGGTTGGGTTACTAACATGGTTAGAATAGATGAAAGGTGAGTCATAACTTAGGTAATTATAGGCATGAGGGTAGATGGAATAAGCACCACTAAATTCTGAAATGGGGTGTGACTTGACTAAACTGGTTATGGTTGTGAAAGTAGGGAAGTCACGCCAAAGTTTAGGTGGGATTAGGTAGTTGGTGATGCTAAATTTTGGACATTGTTTATAGTTGGTTTACTTGTCAAAGCAATGGTTTAAGTAACCATGGGGAAAATAGTGGATGTAGCTAAAATTAAAGTTGTGTCCATTAGAGAGGTTGTTATACCATTTATTGGGTCACCCAAAGAATTGTGAGTTTGGCTCATGACAAGGTAATGCTGAAGGGCTACCACATTGCTATCAAGAAATTAAGCAAAATCTTGATCTCCTTCAGGCACAATGGGAATTTGGTTGGGGTTAGGAGTATGTTATGTATCTGAAGTATGCTCCATGATAGATTCGATAACAAGAGGGGAAGGTGGAAGTGGTTTCTAGTTTGCGTAATCAGCAAGAATTTTGGATTGAGCTCACATTAATACCATACAAAAGGAAGTATAAATAGTCTTACTATTATGTATAAGTGATATAATAAGGAAAAAGCAAGTTTGGGTGTAGGTAAGTGGGTTGTTTTAGCTTGATGTTTGAGAAAATGAGAATTATATAGTTGCCAACATCGGTCACTTGATCGATGTCGGTAGTAAAAGTTTGTCAATGTTGGTGGGATTACCTGATATCGATAGCTAAAGTCTACTAACATTGGTATAGTTAATCGATGTCAGTCACTGTGATAATCTAGGAGATGGAAAATCTAATGTCTTAGAAACCTAGAAGTTGAAACTAAGAAAAATAGTGGATGTAAAAGGTCTATGTAAAAAGGAAGAACACTCAAAAAACTTGAGATAATAGGTTATACAAATTGAGTATTAAGAACAGTGTTAATTTTGTGAATCAATAGGAAAATGTCCTTACCAACTCCAAAATATAAAAGGAAATAAAAAAGTAGAAAAAGAACATACGGTCACAAAATATTAACTCCTATAGATTAATTTAAGTCTCGTGTTGGCTTATGCCTTAATTGGATAGTGAGAAGAAAATCTAGTTATCAAAGGTACTAGAAAGCAATCTAGAGCCAGTTTTAGGTTAGTTTTAGTGATCAAGAGAAAATCTATGTTAGAGCAGGTGCGTGGCTTGTTATAGGAGATTTCTCTTTGTACTTCACATACCTAGAGCCAAGCTAGGCCACTTAGCCAAAATATGCTTTCTGCCTAGAGTTTATACTCTGCCAGAGAATGGAGTGGGTTTTCACCTTGATGGTTAAAACTAAGTAGGATAGCCAGGTAGGGTAAGGTGATCCACCAGGTGATGAAATCCTAATGGGCCTTTTCTCAGGTGAGTTTAGATGTTTTTTTTTGTGAGTGTGATTTTGTTGTGTAACATAGGTGAACTACAATTCATTCATAATGTTTTTAATTAACTAGGTGAGCTAATATGTAACAAGCAAACAATGAAATGTAGTAAGTTTTAAACCCAAATCTGAAATGTTTAGATTCAAATGAAAATAAAGATTAAATAGGAGTAGAGAATGAAATTCAATATCATAAGGTGAATGCAGAAAGAAGTAAAGAAGAGATTATTTCAACTTGTAATAAAAATGATGAATTACTTTTAGAGGCAAAGAGAAAAGAAAGAATTTTAGTTTATTATCCTTAAATAGAAAATAAAATGTTGAATTTTTGGTTTTAATAGAGAAGAGAAGAGAAAAGTGCAAGAAATGAAATTTTCACTATAATGCACCTATATGAATGCTTAAAACAAGCAATGAACCCAATGAAAACTCTAGGGTCCCATCGAACATGCCATAAATGTTTCACTAAAATTTGTCTATTTCAAGTCTAAAGAAAAATAGAGAAGAATGATACAGATAAGTGATTAGAATGAACTTAGATTAATTTGTGCACCGTATCCAGACATTGTGAGTACTCCTCTTTAGTTGGGGAGGACTACCTGCAAGTAATAAAGAGCTAACACAAAATGTTTGTTAGTAGTTAAATAAGTGGGCTGCCAAACTATGCGCTTGTTCTAGGAAGTGTAAAACTTCTTTAGAGATGACAGTCCACTTTTGAGAGATAAAAGAGTAATAAATGACTAAAATAGAGGTAAAGAGAGAGTGAAAGAGAAATAATGTTACCTTTATTCACAACCTAAGTGCAGTAGAGAGTAATAGAGTGTAGGTGATATATTCTATTTGTATTTTAGAAGATCTTTGGGTAGGTTTTGGAAAGGTTAGGGAATCCACAGTCACTGAAATTGATGGGGAAGTGACTGATATCGGTTATGTTGCTAAGGTCGGTGGGTGAAGGTGACCTATGTCAGTTAGGTTGCTGAGGTCGATAGGGGAAATAGTTTCCTAAGAGCTTAAAGAAGCACTTTTTTGGGTCTTGAAAATGGTTTTAGTTAGGTCTAGGAGGTTGGAGAGAGTTTTGAGAGAGGGAGCATGGTTTAGACGGATATGGTCATAGGTTTGGTGTGTCAGGTCAAGGGGAAACAAGCAAGGGAGATTTATAACTCCCTCATAGGGGTTTGGTTAGGAATGTGTAAAGAAATGAATAATAGATATAAATTGATAGAAAAGTAAATGCTTAAAATACCTATATAATAAGTGATGTACTCAATTGTAGTGGTGACTGAATGATAAGTGCCAAATTGATGGATCTTATTAGGTACTCTAAACTAATGCCTTGAATAGAGATAATATGTGGGTTTTTCTAGTCGTCAAAAGCTTGGTTCTTAATCTGAATTGACTTATGCAAGATAACAGTAAGCTCAGATGTTAAAATTTGAAGGATGAGAGCTTGAATGCAAGTAAGAATGAATTTTCTTAATTTATGTTGACCTGAACATAAGGTTGGAATTTGGCTTATATAACTAACATTGGTGATCCTAACGACATCGACCATTGGTTGACTAATGTCAATAGCCTTAAAATAGGTAAAACTACTATTTTTAGCCAATTTCTTTATGCTCCTTGTGCCAAGTATGGCACCTGTTACAAAAAGGTAAAAATAAGAGGTTAAGAAGGATGTAGCTGATTAGGAATTTAGTTTTGAAGTGAGAATAATTCTTGGGTAGTTAGGATGAGGGGACCCGATCTCAAGGTGACTCATCGGGTGAGAATTATTCTTAGGATGAGGTGGCCCAATAAGGTGGAAAAATGGGTTTTTAATTGACTTAATTATATATTTAAAATTAATTAAATATTTGAGAAGTAAAAGCATGGGTTAGGGAGTCTAATTTTTATTTATTAAAATAGGTCTAAAAAGGGGGGGATTCAACACATGGAGTTACACATGTGTGTGACTCAATTTTAGTGTCTACACACCCAAACAATGGTTCTCATTCAACATTTATTTTAACTAATTCATAATACTAATATCATAGAAAAATTTATGAAACAACACATACCTTTTTTCCATGCCTTAACAACAAATGTTTAAACAAGTTGAAGACAACATGTTTCTAGACTATAAAGCAAACAACAAAGTTATAAAAAATGCCAATTTGTTTCATAAAAGACTCTAAATATGCAAGCATTCCTATAGAAATATTATTCATAATAATATTAATTCTCACAGGCCACTTATAATAGTAGAAACTAGTATAAATGTTATAACAAGAAATATATAGACTTGACACACAACATACATAAGTATATTATCCAAATACTAAATTCAAACAAAATTTAAGAAACGACTAAACCATATGGTGCAATGTTCGTATCCTTATTCTCAAATTACTCTACCTAGTCCCAACAGTCATGATCTATCACCTTCTCCCTTATTATGTTCTCCATTAGGACTTTATTTAGAGGGAAAAGATAATGATTGTCTTACATCCACCTCAGGCATGAAAAGGATAGTTAATCCATTTTCCCCATATATTTATAAAAAAGTGAAATAAATTAACTCATAAGTAATGCATCTAGTATAATTGTAGCATATAATCAAAATGGAGAAATAAATCAAAACTCACATAAATTTTATATAAAATAAATTTGCTATAAAAAAAATTCATGATGAGAGATATTGCAACCAGATACCAAATCCATCAATTACAATAGTACCAAATTTAACAATACATAACCAATAATAGTATGAATTACTCATTAATTATATACTAATTTACATTAAGGATAATATGGGATATTACATCCTTCCCCTCTTATAAAATTTATCATATTGATGACGTTATTAAATTAAAGCATAATAAAAAATGTCATAATTTCATAATATTTAATTAAATAAATATAGAAACAATTTATAACTCTTCATAATCCTCCCAAGTCATAATATCCTCATAAATATTGGTCCTACTAGACATTGCATTGAGCCACTTATCTATTACACAAATGGAGATTTTGAGTCTTGAGTATTTTTAAGATCGTTATTGACACCACTCTTGTATCTAACACTTATAAAGAGATCCAATAAAGGATGTTTGAATGATTGACCACATATCTCTTCAAATAAGACACATTAAAAATATTGTGTATTTGAGAAAGTGTTAGTGTCAAATCAAGTTTTTATGGAATAAATTTTATTACTTATATAATCTCAAATGGTCCTATATATCTAGATGCTAATTAGGTTGATTTTCTAAATTTAATTGAACTCCATTTTTGTTTAACTAAAAAAAAGACCTTATCTCCAACTAAAAACTACATTGTTTCTCTCCTTATATTGATGTAATGCTTTTGTATATCATTGGCTTCAGTCAATCTTTTATAAATTAGCTTGACATGTTCTTCCATTTCCACAAGAATTTAAGGCCCAACATTTATTATATCCTCTAACCTTCCCTAATTGATAGGTGTTCTACACTTTTTTCCATATAAGGATTCAATTTGTGCCATTTTTATATTTTAATGGTAAAATTTGTTGTAATCAAACTCAAATTATTGGAAAATTTCTTCCCACTTTTATTTATTGTCCATGTAATAAAATATCAATAAATACTTCAATAATTGGTTTACTCTTTCTATTTTACCATTTATTTCAAGATGATAAGTTGTTCTAAAGTTGAGATATGTTCCCATTGGTGCATTTAGTTTTTTTTAAAATATATAATTCACACATGTATCCATATGAAATAAAAATATATGTTACTCTATACAATTTAAAATTTTCATATACAAACATTTTTCTCTAAAATAAGTGCATCATCCATCAAATTACCTAGTATAAAATGTGTCACCTTTGTAATCTTGTCAAACAATACCAAAATCATATCATGTCTATTTTTAAACATTGGTAGACCTTGGATTAAATCCATGTTTATAACCTAAAACTTCAACTTTGGAATATCATGGGGATATTATAATCTTTTAAGGTGAACATGTTCTTCCTTAACCTATTGAAACTCCAAAAAATTTGATAGAAAATTTGTTCCATATTTCTTGATACCTTTATATAAATATAGCGACCTCAATTTTTCCATCATCCTAGTCACTCAATGATGACTAGAATAAGTAGCATTATGTAGAGCTTTGATAACTATGGATCTAATATCCCCTTGTTTAGGCACATATATCCTTCCTTTATATCTTATAAGTCCATTATCCTCAAAATGAAACCCTTCTTAGTTTTAATCTTGTGTATTTCTCACTAGAGCCTTATTAACCTACTCATAGCATTCATCCCTTGGATAAAATGTTAATACCTATTTTTGAAAGGTATATCAAATAAAATGTATATACCTTCTATAGATAAAGGAATATACTATCTATTTTTATTTCCCTTTATATAAATTATTTCAAAGTCATAGTCTGATATAAACTTGAGCCATTTCCTTTTTCATGCATTCAAATTGGGTTTAGTTAAGACATACTTACATCCCAAGATGTCAGTTTTAAGATCAAAGAGTCTTCCTAATAGATAATGTCTACAAACATGTAATGCATGTAATCTGACAACCAATTCTCAATCATGTGGGGCATAATTTTATTCATAATACTTAAGTTTTTTAGTATGTAAGCTACTAGTTGACATTCTTGAAACAAGACTCCTTCTAAACCATCCCCAGAGGCATATATTAATACCAAAATTTGACCATTTGGATTTAGAATACATTAAATTGGTTAAAATTTAAACCTCTACTTAATGATTTTAAAGGATTCTTTACACTTATCATTCCATGGAAAACATTATTCTTTTTTATTGAGAGGTGATGGGGTTAGCTATCTATTTAAAAATTTTAATTTAAGTGTTTTTAAAATAATGGAATGAAACTATTGAAACATAAATATTTTATATATATTTATTCAATATTGAAATACAATCAAATACATTATCTTATATAATTTACATAAATCATATACTTGATGCAATAATTAATTATGACTAGAGTTAGAGAGTGTCCATACAAACTTATTGTAGAGATATGACTATTTAAGCTTACAATAAGTGCAAAGTATGTAGAAAGAACATAAAACACAATTGTGTTAAAAAACATAAATTCATAATCTACTAGGATAAGTTTAAATTATGAGATAGGGTTCACTATGGCCTTGTATATTAATTATATCCATATCTTAGTTTATTGTATTCATGATTTATCGATATGGGTATGTCTGATCACCTACAATGCTTAATTGATAAACTATGTGTGATATGGTATTGCTTAGAAAGCCTAAAAAAATGTAAAACCCTATATACTACATAAGAAATAAGATATATTTCAAATACAAAAGGGTTGAAATGGGTAAGTGGAATAGCCAATCTGGCCTTAGAAACTCTATGTAACTAAGTGTTGCCTACATAACCCAAATGGGCCTCATGATGATGTAGTTATCCATCATATAGTGATTGTGTGATCTATGATTATGTAGCTAGAACGACTATAGATATAATATTTATTGAAATAATTGATAATGGATTCCATTTACTTGAAATAAATAATATTTAGACTTGGATTATGATTGTTAGAGTGTTGCATGATTGAAATAGGAATAAGTACTATTATTTTGCCTAATGTACAATGCATTTTTTAAAGATATTTGTTAGCCAAAATTTGGCTACCATAGACTAGGTCCACAAAAAACTTGACTTGTCATGTTTTATAACCTTGTTAATAAACTTTTATTTCCTTTTAAGGTCTTTAAATGCTATTTTTAAGGTATTATTAACATAGTTTAAGGTTATTTTGACAAGTTTAAGGTAATATATTGTGTTTATCTTGTGCTAGTTTATCCATACCATGATGTGAATAAGTTTGATCACATGATATAAAAGGTCCTTAGTTTTCTCTCAAATTCATCTCATGATTTTAATACCTTGCATGAAAACTTTATACTTGTTTGGAGAAGTTAAGGTTATTTTGTGATGTTTAAGGTAAAGTATCATGCAAGATAAAGTGCATGTAGTTAAGTCTAATGCATGTCAAATTTATACAAGATGAAATATCCATTTAACATACTTGTAAAATACTATGGAGGAGTTATCTAACATGAATATATGTCAAAAATGTTAGATCATGCTAGTTTTGTAGGTTTAGCATCCACAAGAGAGAGAATCACTCCAAAAAGGATAGTTGTAGGCACTTGTATACACTTAAAGGATCCATATTCAGGTGAAAACATCTTTATATTGTATATTAACCTTTATAAAGTAACTTAAATGGATATAAATCTTTTGTAGGTCTTGATAATCCAAAAAAATCTTCCTTTCTTTCATCACTCCTTTGGCAAGCTCATAATGATCAGTTTCACATGTTTGGTCTGTACAATATAGTTGGATTTGGGAATTAAGACATTTACCACATGATGGGGTAATAATTTAATTTAATTTAATTTAATTTCCATATAAATCATATTTGAGACCCATCCTTTATGAACAATCCTTAAGAAGACAAGGTGTTCTTTAACCCTTCATAAACCCCATAGGCTCAATTTTATCCTTAAAATGATAGTTTGAGGCTAGTTGGAAGGATGATAGAAATAAGATAGGGTATATAGTGGTTTTAAATCCATTACACATGATTATACATCTCTCACTTTTTGTGTGTGATCTCAAGTCTAAAAAAACTCCACTTTTGCACAATTTACAACCTAAATGCCATTATTTCTTGATTGTTCTAGGGTTTTCAACAGTAAAATAATGTGGATGAATTTTTATCATAATAACTAAATATATCCAATGATATATAGGTCCATTATATTTTTCTCCATTCCATACACACCCACAAGCTTCTCAACATGAAGGCAATCTGTAGATTCTCACTAGTGTATTAGACATCAAGTGAAAACAAAGCTTTGTTATTTTGAGAGTCCTAAGTTGCATGTAAGGAATGATATATAGTTTTTATAATGTTTTATAATTATTTAAAATCCATCCAAACATCTTCATAGCATTATGAGGACTTAAAAAGTTAAAATAAGGGGTCATGTTCTTATGACTCACCAAAGGACTATGTCTCCTACAAATGGGGGATTAACACGACCATTCGTTTGAATATCAAATAAAACCAATATTTAAATTTTTTTATATGTAATAAAATGATATATAATACCCCCAAAATTACTATTGAAATTTGGGCCATCTCATCACTAATTCATCAAGGTAAGCTTATTGTCAGTCTAGATTTGAGATTGTGACAAGTCTGCTAAGCACAAAAGTGAGTATTAAAGGGGTTTATACCTCATTTTATCAGTGATATATGAGGGATATAATCACATGAAATAGGTTTCAAGATATTGGATAATATTTATCAAACTCAAGAAGATCAAAATAGGGATAATAGAAGTCTTAAAAGAAGGAAAAGCAAATATATAGGTCTATAGACCTGTAGGTCTCTTTTACACATAAAATGAGATGAAGCTTGCTTAAGAGATGAGGTTTGAGGGTAAAAATAAGGGTAAAATTCATGTACAAACTCTCTTTTAATGTTCACAGGTCAAGTGGAGGATTAAATATGTCATTAGAGACCTATTATGAGCCCTAACAATCAATAAACCCAAATATACCTTAACAACACTTATAGGCCCTACGTACAAAACATAAAAAAGACTAGTGAATGTTAGTAAGATCAATGTTATATATAGTGAGATGAGAAGGAGAATGATATAACCTTTTAGTATTGTTTCTTACCACTAAATTCTAAGACCCAATATTAAGAGTCTATTCCAAGGGTGAGGTCAAGGGACTCAAATAGAGACATATAAGTTTGTTTGAAGACAAACTTGAGTAAGGCCATTTTTTAGGTGAATAATAGGTTTAATGACTCTTGATAGACATATAAAATCATGGTTGGGTTTCTTACAAATTATGAGGATCAATAATGAACATTTAAAGATAAAACATAGGATTGAGGGCTAAAAGTCACCATTAGGCTTAAAACACTCAATGGGCCTACTAAAATTAATGAAATCAAGACTTTAACACATGAGGCATAAAAATACAATGAAAATAATATCCAAGCATGGGTAAGGAAACTTCAAATATTATGGAGATGGTTATGAAAAAAATATGGTAAGTTTGAAGGAGTTTTGTATGCAAAACCTCACTCTTATCCCCTCCCAAAATAAGTTAGCCTAAGAGGCCATGTTTGAATGCCAAAAAATACTTGGAGGAGCTACATGGTGTAAAAAGGCCATTGGATGGGATGAATGATATAGTGGGAAAAATACTATTCATGCAACACTATTCACAAGTATTATTCACTGATGATATGATAGACATTATTCATCTTGGTGAGGTGTCAACAACACTATTCTTGAGTGCTTAGGTGGCATGGGTTAAATTTGTCATGTGTATCATGAAAATATTGGTAAAAAGGCAAAATTACCCATTTTTTAAGCTTGTGCTAAGTGGGGAGACATGAAATTCTATTTCATGTTGGCATCTACATTTTCCATGTGACTTTGATTAAAGGTGGTGCCAACTTTCCAAAGATGCTTTGTACTTGGTCAAATATGTCCCCATGAATCATGTGGCATGGATTATATTTTGGTACACCTTGTTTCTTGAAAATATTCCCTCCATGTGAAGGAGTGGGATGAATTTTGGGCCCCTTTGTGTTTCTTTCACTCATTCTTTCTTTGTAAAATCTATAAATGAATGTATTTCCTTTGCTTTAGTGAGGCTAGGTTGGAATGAGGTGAATTTTGGAGATAGGTTTGGTGATAATACTTTTGTGAATATTTTTCATGTTGACCAAGTTATGTGGAATGAGGGATAAACTTTTTTGATAAATCTTTTGTAATTTTAAGAGTTTAATTAAGATTGAGATGATTTTATGAGATATGTTTATGTATTTTATATGAGATTTGAGTATTGAATGGATTGTTTAATAAATTTTATGGTTGTATTCCAAATAAAAGTATGTATCCAAATTAAAATCCTTGTCATTGATTCACTCATTCAACCCCATACTTTTATGAACAATCAGTAAGAGCAGAAACCACTCCAAACCATGTATCATCCTATTGAAGAGCTTGAGAGAGAACATAGTTTTTATTAGAATATAAATGAGGTATTGCATTGGAAAAAATGGTGTTTGGAGATGTTTTATGGGTTTTCATACTTTAATCTTGTGGCATAATGAGAGAGAAAGAGGCTCTGGTCTTTATGAACCATTACCAAGACTACAAATAGGTCTCAAGCTGCCAAGAAGCCTTCAAATGACCCAATAGAGGAGATTGGTATTTAAAGTGCCTAAAGTGGATTTAAATGACCCAAAAACTACTTATATGTTCTATATGATCCTCCTAAACACCTTAATGATCTATTAGTAGGCACATGTAAGAACAAAACCATGAAGAATTGGCCTAAAAGTAGGGTTGTATGCCTAATGGTGAGAATGAAAGGTTGTGTCAAGTTCCCAAATCAAGTAAAAAGTCTCATAAAGATAGGTCAAAGGTTACATGACCATATAAACACCTTAATAGGTATATTAATATGGAATTTAGTCCATTTAAGTCACCAACTTAGGTCAAGAAGGGAGAAATGCACTATTTGTTATCTAAGAAGCCTATCTATGAGCCTATGGAGTACAAAAGGAGAGCTATATTATAGAAAATTAAGTTGTCCCATGATGGTACAATCCTAAAAAAAAAATCAATCATTATAACCTGAAAATTTCTTAAAAACCCACTTCAAATGCCTCTCAACCCTGAATAAGCACCTTGGGTAGGGTTTTGGTCATTCCTTGGTTCACCCATCCATATAAGGTTTGGTAACTCCAAATTTCACATGGAGCATGCCTAGGTGGTATGGAAAGTGAATCAAAAACTTATTTTTATTTTCACATGTTTGGGAATTTAATAGAGCCAAAACTAAATTTCTAGGCCTAGAGGCCTAATTAAGGACTGATTAGAGAAATAAAATAGGTGGATAAGTGTACTCAAACTTAATTTCAAGTCATGAAATTTTGTATATAGTTTTAGGTGAATAATATGTACTCAAAAATATTCTTATTTTTTAAATATAATTTGTGTATTGTTTTACACAAGAATATTTTTATGTTTTGAGGGCTATAAGGAATTGAAGGCAGATATGAGGTTTAAGTATAATATGATGTCTTGGAGAGTGTTTGATGCATCCAAATGTGTTGATTCATGTTTTTTAATTCTAATATATTCCTTTATTATAGATAAGTATTCATGAATATAAAATCATGTTTTCAGGCTTTTAAGAAATAAAGGCATAGTGAGACCAAATGGGTTTCAAGACACCTAAGAAGAGATGATTATCACTACAACTTTAGTATGATGAAACTTAAAAGATATGAAATATGTCAAAGATGAGAAGAAAGGTAAGTTAAATTTATTTTATGACCAATAATTACATTTTTCACTCCTCTCAAGCCAAGATGGGAAATTTGAATGGATGATGAATCATTGAGGTCTCTTACACCAACTTTCTTGAAAACCATGATTAAGAATGATGACACATGTTGAAGAGCCTCATAACTATTCACTTGAAGAATTTATTATTTTTAAATTGATTTTTCATTAATTACACTTGTCAATTATTCTCTTCTACACCCCTCTCTCTCTTTTTATCTCATTCTCTATAAATACAACCTTGTTTGGCTTTGTACGGATCCTTTTGTTGAGTATGGTGAAGCCTTACTCAAATGAACACTTGTACTATGCTTGGGAATAATGATGAATTTGATTCTTACCTCCAAACATGATTAAAAATAATTTAATTATGTGATTATTTATGAATTCTAGTAGTAGTGATTGTAATCTCTCTCATTTATTCTTTCTTACCTATTTCTAAATGGATTATCTTCTTGCAGGCCACATGGTGAGTTTGATGTACTTTTGCATAGCTTGAAAGTGTATTTTTAATAATTAGTGCCTCGTTTAGACCTCATAACTAACCTTATAATTTAATGAATTCTCAAAGACCTATATGTTAAAACATTCATGCTTGAAGTTCCTTGTTTTGAGAAGTGTAATCAGATTCAGGGCTAATCTTTGTTATTAAGTGCATGATAGTCAAATGAAGGGTGTTGTTTTGGTGTATCACATCCTTAAATAGGTTTGTTTCATGTCTTTTCTCTTCCTTTTCCTTTTTAATATAGTAGTGTATTAGATCATAATTGATACATCAAGGGGAGTTATCCCTATAATCCAAAGGTTTAGTCTATCTAAAGGTCACCCACAACCTAAGACTAATTCCATTGTATAGACAAATTGAGAAGGATTGAAGCACCCTATCAAATTTGAAAATTTGAGATATAAAATATCTAGTGGGGGTATAAAGAGTGGTCTTGGTGTGATTTTATAGGACAATATTTGAAATAAATTCACTGACCAAATTTACCAAAAGTGTGGGATAACAATTATGAAATGATTCAATTCAAAAGATTGATTGCTTGATCACAAGAGATAAGGCAACACTAAGGGAAAAGAATCCATTATGTCTCTGTTCAACTAATGCAAACTTATCTTACAAGAAAAAATACTATTGAGACAAGTCTTATAGGAGCCTATGGGTAGAATAGGGATGAATGTAGCTAAAATAGATATGTATGTGTGATATTTATAGTGCTTACAATATAGTGAAGGATCTCTTATAGATTATGAATTAGTGAAATGGAGAATAGACCAAAGGTAAGGATGTTAAGAATAATTATTTTCAAGAATTTATTGATTAATTGTATATGTATACATTTTCCTACACTTTATTCTAGTGATGTACAAAGTGAAATTACAATATTGAAGTAGATGTTAACCTGAGTGTGTATACACACTTGTCTTTAGATATGAATCTTGATTCTACAGGATGAATTAATGTAATAAATCTGAAACAAAACCAATGAAATTAATGTTTTCTCATTTTTAAAATTAAAAATATAATTTTTTTGTTTTTAATTTGAAATTTTATAAAAGAAATTATACACCTAAAAAGAGTATGTAATGTAAATTCCATGTAACTTAGAGATGGTGGTGTGCATTCCCCATTATCGAGATATTTGGAGAACTATTGAACTATGGTGAATTGAGATTAATAAAGTATCAATTTTAACATAATTAAATGCTCTTTAATTGGAAGAATTATTTGATATAAATCTCATTTGTTTGTATAGATTATTATGTAATATATTTGAAGAGGTCGAGCCACAAACTGTGGCTTTCTACATATTTGACTAATTGTAACTACAAACTTTTAACTTGAGAATTTTTAAAATGCCATGGTATAAATGTAGACATGAATGAATATCATGCCCCATATATCTATATTATATTGAAATTTTATTTGAATTTTTAAGTTCTAAATTTCAACTTTTTCTATTTTTGAAACCTTTTTCAACTTTTGAATTGATTGAAATTTGTAAGAATGAGTGCACATGTATATCACATGCCATCATAGTCTACAAATTATGAATCATATTAACATTTGAAATATATATAGCTCCAAAAATATTAAATCTATTTGCTCATAATTCTTGAATGTTTTAAGCAAGCCCATTATGATGCCCTACTTTAGAGATATGAGATGCAGCTTGAAAATAACTCATCTCAAAATAAAACACATGTTAAATATATAGTATTTTGAAATATATTGCATTAATAATATTAAATATAGCATTCATTTTCATATGAAACACATGCTATAAATATATATCATTGAAGCATATAAACAATGTATGCATGATATCCATCATGCCACTAAAATAAGAATAGAGTATATAAGTGATGCATGACATGAATCATGTAACTATAGTAAATTAGATTGAATGAATGATATGAATCATGGCACCATATTAAAAATCAAAAATCATAAAATTAATGTAATAAAATGTAATGTAATTTTTATAATATGTTACTCATAAGGTTAAATAGACTATATACAAGGGACATGTATATGTCATATAAAACATGAGGCTAATGACCAAACACAAATGGAATAATTATGCAATATAATAAATGTTTTTAACATACAAGGCCAAAAGCCACATACATAATAAGAAATAAATTATAACCTATCATGTATTAAAATAATAATGCAAATCAAAGTATATAGAAAATTAGACTAATATAGCTCCAATCAGAGTTAATTATAAGAGGCCCTACTAGGAAACCTATTGGAAATATTTGGTGAATTTATGGAAATTTGATTCATAGGTGTGGTGAATCCTCTATGGGTGATGGAAAATATAGAATGATTTTGAAGGATCAAAAACAAATAGTTGCCTATTTTTTCCATACAGCCGTTCAATTGCACCAAAAGATAGATGTTGAATGAAACCACACCAAATGATTCCACTGAACAGCTATGTCAAACAATTGTACTAGATGGTTATATAATCCATTTGTATCATTTGGGTATTTCTTCCATCTATTCCAAATAGTGAAGCTAAATTATATGTGGTAGTTGGTGTGTGTTAGATGGTCAACATTGGATGGTTGTGTCAAATGGTAGTCTAAGTGGATAGTGCCAAATAGTGATGTTGGGCCATGCTATCAAGAAACTAGTGCATCTAGTCTACTATTCGGTTGCTTGGTTTCCCCATTATCCTATAAATACTCTCCCTCTACCCTCATTTTTAACATTTTGAAGCATAAATTCTAGCAGTAATTCCTTAACCATGTAAATAATTTTTTTTCAAGAACTAGCTATGCCCAAACATTTTAAAGATCATATAGTTTCTAGATGCATACAATGATTGGATTTTTAAATGTAACTTTATTGGAATATTTTACATGATCTAGTATGAAATAGACATTGGGTTATTAAAATTTCTAATGTATTCATATGAACCTAGACTCTAGAATGATTTACTTTGGTACCTCACCAGAAGAGATTAACAATCTAAAAGGCCTTCTATTTCATAATGCAAACCCAATGAACTCAAAATCAATGCTGACAGATAATGACAAGTATTTGGAGTCATATTTCATATTTCACATTAATCAAACTAGTTTGTAATTATAAATCTCTTTTTATATTCAAAATGTAACTTTTGATATGTAAATTCCTCATTTTTATCTTTTGTTTTCAATAATCAGAAGAGGGGCCTCCACATGAAAGATGTTATCGACCCTTTTTTTAAATCAACGGTTCATTTTTTTCTCATGAGAATAGTATTTTAGGGAAGACCATTATATGTTCCCTATTGGGAATTGGTTTACATTATTCATACTCTTTCCAATTTGAGATATGACTGGTACACTTTTATTTCCTCTAGGATAAGGCTTGAGTTAAATTTTTCTTGTACCAATACCATTTCCATTATTTCTTATTCAAATTTTATTTTATAATTGCACTATGAGGCCTTATATGACCTCCAAAAAACACTAATTCTAACTATGCTTCATCCAAAGATGATCATAAACACTTTGTCTCTGGAGGAATAGGAGGTTAGTTTATTAGTTTATTTATTGAACTATGGTTTAATATTTATGTATTTGTTAAATTTTTACCAAGTCAAAGATTAATAAATATTTGAAATTTGTTTGTTATAGGAAAGATTTCATGCCTCACAAAAATAATATATCTCAAAAGGATAGCGTGAAGTTGAAGGATCTATAGATTCTAAGTCTGTATAATCATTCTTGTAATCATTGTGGATTTTGAAACATGCAAGAGTTTCTTCAACATCGTATCCATGTGTAGGTTTGCTATTTAAATATTTCAAGTGATATTTTAATTTTCAAATGAATTATTTTATTTATTTATTTTATTATTGCATTTGAATCGAGATGGAACAACCACCCCAACAACAAACCCCATCATTTATTATGGAAGGTATTTTACATGGTATATTTTGGTTTTTTTGTTTTTTTGTTTTTTATTATTGAAATTTTGCATAATGTACCATATCAAAACACCCATGTCACTTGTAATACAACATGTAGATTGGAGGAGATACTAACTCTAAATATAAGTACTAAACCTCTAATTAACACAAGTACCAACAACTAGTAGAGAAATAATGTATTTATTATGTTTTGAATTCCCCACTTTCTCTGTTAGAGGTGTATCAAGTTCATAGGGATTGAATTGTTTAAATTATATTGATATTGATGAGGAATATCTAGGGATTGAAAGTGGTGATGCTATTGGAGATACTTTCAATTCACATGATTTTATCCAAGGAGAAGATGTTCATGTGACTGATAACCAGGAACCTTATACCTCTTCACCCCTAGTCTCACCCCACCAAATAATGTTGTCTTTTTTGATGATGTTATTACACCTTTTCCATTTAATAATTTGGTATCAGATAATATTACTTTGATTCTTAAGGAGGGAGTTGTTGATGAATTAAAAAAATTATGTATGTGGGAGTTTCAGATGAAGCATTGATAAAAGAAATAAATTCTTGTTATCACAACCACTCCCAATGAGAAAATTTGTTTTCATTGGTGAAATATGAACCTGCAAAGATTGATGCTTTGTTTTCCCAAGCTAAATTTGGGTCATTTATTATTGCTAATAGTTACATTGATAATGTGTTGACTATTATGCTTAATTGGTTGGACAATTTGAATGCACAAGCCTAGATATATTTTAATAAATGGGTGAAATATGTCAACCTTGTTGTGATTGTGAATGTGAAGAATGAAAAATCTTTAGTAATGTATCTACATTTTAATCAAATTTCATGCAATACTTATTTTTGTTCAAATCTAATTACATTTCATTTTAAATTGTAGGTAAAATATGAGAATTTGAAAAAATAAGTTGGAGTCCTCAATGTGCATCTAAAAAATACATGGAAAAGTTTATTATCTGCCATTCAATTCAAGGAGAAGCTTGTTTTGTTGAATAAACATAACAGCACACTCTAAAAAATCATTAAGGACAAAGGACAATATCCTAATGCCTTATCGAAGCAGAAGATAGATGTTGATCCAAGTCTATTTTTTGTAGGAGATGCTAGAAAAGAAGGGTAAATATTGGTCATATTAATTCTATGGCTGAGGATCTTGAAAAGGCAAGGATATTGAAGGATAGTAGTGGCATAGAGGATGTTGTGGTTGAGAAAATAGCTGAGAAGTGAAACCCCAAAAAATGTTTTAAACTCTATAATCTGTAAACAATTTTTTATTTAAACTCTATAATATTTTTAAACTATGTTTTATTTTAAAATATATATTTTAAATGAAAATTTAAAGTTTGGATATGCATTGATCAATTTATTCAATTTTAATTAGTGAATGAGCCACGTGGATTATAATTTTTTTTGATGGATTTGGTGTTACGCTTGAGCATGAATTTCAATTTGAATTTTATGATGTTGTATAGTGTTAGGCCCCCTTTTGGTATTTATAATGCACTTGTGAAACTCACATATCAATATAAATGGATTACACCATGTATGAGATAAGGTATTGGGTCATTAATTTATAATATGTAATAATAAGATAAGATACACTTAATACATTCATGAATAGTTAAAACATAACAAAACCAATATCAATTATATAACTAAACACATAGCTAACACTTCAAATTCTAGATTCAAACACATAGAAGGCACATAAGAGAGTGCAACCACATCAAACACATAATAAGAACATCAAACACATTGTAGACACATTGATTATGAGAAAATACATGTCAAATAAATGGAAAGAAATAAATTAATCATTGTATAAATGAATATATCAGGTACTATGAAGGCACAATAAATACATCACATATATAGTATAAACAAATTAATCACTGTATAGTAGAAACTAGAAACAAATTAAAAAATTATATGAAATTGGAATTCAAAAACTAGAAACTAATAGTCTGGTAGTTGAAACAATTCTACACAAACTTGATCATCGCTAGTGATAATTTCATCTATCATGTCAGTGCCATATTCAATTTCATTATTTACATCCCCTTTATTTGTCACTATATTTTTGATGCCTCTTCTTTTAGTTAGAGAACTCCATGTTTCTATATCTCTTTCATAAGGAAACATGTCCACAACATAACATGAAACATATAATCTCAAACAGGTCTCTAAATTTTTATCTAATCTGTTTCAAAGTTTTGACTTTATGAATGATAATGCACTGAATACTCTTTCATTTTCCACTAAGCCTAGAATCATTGTTTGACAAAACTCATATAATCAAAAATATTCACTTAGACTTTCTTGTAGTATACTACTAGGATAAAGTTTTTTCAATATCCATGTAATTGCCCCATTTTCTATCAGTTCACTTAGAAGGTGATATTGTTCAAACATTGTAATTTAAAAATTATTTGACTAAGATATTAATAAATCCTTTCCAAAAATACCTTTTATTTATACTCTATTCACCTCTACAGATTTTCCAAAATGCTTTACAAAATAGCTCACATATTTGTGAAATAAATTGTTAATCATCTTTTAACTATTATTACTATTCCAAAAAATGGGATTCACAACTGCCATGGCTTCCAAAAAATCATCCCTTTGAAAATGATCTTTGATCTCCATAAATAATTTTTATGAAACTATACTTAGTTTCATCTAGGTTTTAGATAGAATAGTGTTAGACAAAACACATGTTACAAGCAGTTCTCTAGATTCAGCTCCCATAAGATCAAGTCTTTTTTAGAAAGTGTGCATTGGTATCTCCTGACCATTAACAATGACACAAATATTATCATTGATATTCAACTTTAAATAACTTTCAAGGTTCCTTAAATTTGTCAAACATTTCCAACTACTAAAAATAGGGCCTTAAAACTTTTCATTCAAAGTGTATAGTATATATAGATATTGACATACTCATTTTCTCAGTCATATGAAGTCAATAATATATATGGATCTCTCCTAAGCATGTTTCATTAAAAAATTCATTTCCTTCAGCATGGGAAGAATTCTACATAGTTTTAGTAGTGTTTCCAAATATGTTAAATGGTACAATAAATCTTTTGCCTTATCAGTTTCTCTACTATATTTATACATAAAACCTATCAATGATGGATATTCTTCAAAAATTTGGCATGTAGGTTCATACATAGAAATCCATATTGTATTGCATGTAGGTCACGAATGAGTTCCTCCACTTTTACCACATTAGTAAATTTACTAACTATTTTGTATGCAAGATTCATCCTATGAGTTATGAAATGAATTAGAATCATATATGGGGAAGCTATTGTTTGCATTTGAACACACAAACCATTTATATGCCCATACATAACTGATGCACCATCTACCCCAACACACACTAGCTTTTAGCTATTACATAATCATCCATCCCAGCTTTATCTTTCAAATTAAATATAACCAATTTATAAATATTTTTTACATTGTAATTTTGTACTATTTTATGAACTAGTAGATGAGGTTGCTTTGAATATTTCTCAAAAGTATAAGCATACATGCAAACCCAAGATGTGTTGTCAATTGATGTGACCTTATCAATGGATAATGAGATGAATAGTGAATTTTTTATTTTTTGTTTCAAATATTCCTTCCCAACCAATGCTAAACATTTTTGTATTTTCCAAGAACTACTATCTGACCAATGTGATTGTGGAATATCCAAAAATCCATTATGTTCAAACAAAATCTAATGATCTAAAAAAAAAAAATAGGTCTGCCTTTTTTTAGAATGTGATATATAGAAGAGAATTATATATATTTTACCTTTAGATGGGACTGTACATCTTTTCCAAAATTTGCTTCAATTTTTCCCCCTTTCTCAATAAGATGTTTTTGATGTTTCTTGTTATTTTCATACTCGTGTGCATATCTTACATGTATGCATTCTTCTACATTTTTCCACCTATGTGTTTTTGTTATCATTCCAACTGGGCACTTCACTATCAAATATATTTTTTCATAATGTTTCTCAATTGTGTCCAATTTTAGTTGCATTTTTTTCATTTCCTAGTTTTTAGCTACATATTATGCATCTACATTTTGTTGGAGTATTATCAACATTTTCAAGATCTACAGGTTATATGAAGGGAAATTTTGTTGTCTAGTCCACTTTACAGTACCTTCTAATTATCCATCTAGTTTTCTTCTTTTATGAATATTTTTGAGTGGAGGTTTCAACTAAACTTTGTGTTTGGTGAGAATCAACAATCTATTTTGTCACTTGAGTGTCATTATCATTGTCATAAAAAACCAGAGGAGTGTCTTCAAGTGGTGGCATGTCATCATCAAAAAAATCTTCAGGGGGTGACATGTTATTTTGGTTAATTCCTTTTGGTGAGATGTCAGTGGGGATTTATGCATGTAAGACTATTTTAATATTATTAAATATTTAAAGTCAAATTTATGATGAACTAAAAAAATGATAAGTACATGTTTTTTGAGTGCTTTGTGATTATGTGGGCTTTTTGGTTAACTATTTAAAATAAGATAATATGCTTGATTTTATTGATAATTAACTTGTCATTTTATCATTCCCACTATATGCCATGATGGTCAAGGATGCAACACTTCAGTTCTGTCATCTAGTTCTATCATCCAGTCAAAGAGTAAATGCTATAGATTGGTTATACCATTTAGTGATAGCTCAATTATAATTTTTGGCTCTGTCATTCAACACTGTCATTCAATTTTTCCATTTGGCACTTTTGTTTGATTCTACCATTTGGCATTATCATAAGATCAATTTGTCATTTAGGGTTGTCATTTAGTTCCTCTGTTTAGTATTATCATTTGATATTGTGGTCCTCCAGTTCTAGTTTTTCTTATTAATTTGTTTGATATCAGTGGATGGTTGTGTTGGGTGAATATTTTGGCGGCCAGCTAACTGGCATTTAAAATAGTTCTAATCACCATAGCATAGAAAGATTGGTCGTCCAGGTGTGCAGATTTACCACATCACAAGGGGACAAATCCCTCCTCTCATCAAGGGGAGGTTCCCTCTTAAATATGCAAAGGTTATATACAATATACATATGTGAAAAGTAAGACACAAGGGTGGGATAGACCATCCATCTCTCTTTTTTCAGAGATGATGCTAATAAACAAGGAAGAAATCCTGGGCGATGGGGAAGGTGCTTCTCTTCTTTAAGAAGCAACTTTCAGCCAAGAGCTAGATTCCTTCCTAAATAGTGGAAATATTGGTGTAATGACAAAAGGCACTTCTCTTCTTTTAGAAGTGTTCTTCAGCAGGCAACATGAATCTTTTAGGTAGCAAGTAACCGGTAATGGGGGTGCTGAGTGACCAGCAACCTGAGAGATAAAAATGAAGAATAATGGGGGCACCACATCATCCCAAGGCTCTTTACATAGGAAAGGAAAATGCAA
This sequence comes from Torreya grandis, assembly GCA_037957365.1. Classification (NCBI taxonomy): domain Eukaryota; kingdom Viridiplantae; phylum Streptophyta; class Pinopsida; order Cupressales; family Taxaceae; genus Torreya; species Torreya grandis. Next base: position 960,912 of record JARHVA010004958.1, on the reverse strand, counting down.
ACACATTGAAGGTACTTATGGGGGCATAACATTGTCCCATAGTTGGCCTTTAGGACACCTTCCTGATCTCCTCCACTAGTTCTACTTGTTAAATCAAATGGACAAGAAAGCTCCTAGGAAACAAATATATGAACAATCTCCTAAGATAGCACAAGCTATAATAGCACAAATTCTACAAGTAACTTGTTTTCTCATTTAGATAAAATAATATGAATTACAATCTAAGCTCAAAGTCTCAGCAATGCCTTTTAGTTTGGGAAAAGTTTTGCTTCTAATAATCAAAAAGGTCTCCTTTTAAATGACACAAGAGGTTCCAATATATAGAGGCTTGAGGGAGGCTTGGCACTTTCTCCCAATGAAGTGACCCATTTAGTGCATTCAATACCTTAGATGCATTCTTGGTTTTGTCAGGAAGGGCCCTACTAGAGCAGGGTAGCTGCCTTAACTGTGGCATGTTAATTCATCTCTAGTGCCTCTTCCTTAGCCTAAATCTCTCATTCCATCACTTGTTTAGCCGCACAACTGTCTATTATGTTTTCCTTTCCAAGGAGACAAGTAGGTGATGCCTTCAATGTTATTGGCTCCCAAATATCTACCCAGTGAACTACTTCACCTACAGATAGTAACTCCTACTGAGTTTCCCTATTTGACTCTTCCTTCTCTTGATCTTAGCCTTAGAGTCTTTTGAATACATTTGAGTTTGCACCTTGAGTCTAATAGAATCAATAGACACTTCATTGCAATAAATTTGATATTTGTGGGCCCATCATTCTTCCCAACAACTTCCTTGTGTCTTTCTCACTTGCCATGGTCACTTTCCATGGTGATGCAGGTGAGGACACATGGTGACATTTGCTACTTTGAAATAGGCTTATTGGAATAAGCTTGGAAACTGGTTAGTGGCTGAGGGGCACAGATGCAGACACTTGGCAGCTTCTACTATGCTGGGATGGGACACATGGTGAGTTTTGCACTTTGGGGCTTCCTTTGAAACTATGTCTTAGCTTGTGACACTTGGTAGCTTCCACTGCACTTTTGAGGCTCAACCCTTCTTGAAGGGAACTTACCCTTCAGGATCTCAAACAGGGTCCATTTTATGTGTCAAGTGTCCTTTTGCAAGGGTATCTATCCTTTTGGACCTTCCAAGTGGCCTTCAAGCTCAATTTATTCAGAGGGTTGTTGGTCCCTTTATTTCCTTTAGACAAAATGTTTGAAGGAAGTCATCTCCCTTTGATTCTATGTCTTTACATTTGAGGGGGCCCCATCCTTTGACACATGGCATCTTCCACTGTCAACACTTCGCAGCATCCGCCTCCTTGAGCCTTTGCAACATCGTAGAAATGTTTGGGGCTCATTTAGGCTCTTGCAAATGATGACACTTTTCAGCCTTCACTAATCTCTATAAGGGACACATGGCTCATTCTTAATACATTTTTTAGTCATGTGGCTATAGACATGTAACACATTTTTCTTTGACCCACCAAGGATATGTGGCAACTTCCAGTGGAACAGTCAAGGATACATGGAAGCATCCATCTAATTTAGAGGAGCTCTTAGAAACCTTTGAGATTCTAGTGGGAGAAGACATGTGGAGGCTTCCGTTGAACTCTAGAAACACTCACAAAAATAGTCAGGACTCACTTTAGCAATCACATAGATGATGACACTTGTTAGCTTCCATCGTTTCTCACCAAGGACACATGGTGTCTTCTGTTGCATCGAATTGAATCCCTCTACCATTGACACTTGTCACCCTCCATGGAACTCAGGAAGAAGCTTTACTAAAAGGGACCCTTGTAGCTTATAATAAACTCTGAGAAGTGAATGCCAACACTTGTCACGTTCTGTTGAGTCACGAAGGGGCACGTGGCATGGTCCACATATTTCTAGCACTTGCATGGATGTAGACATGTGGTGGCTTCTAACAATTTTCAAAAAGGGACACATGGCACCTTCTTCCACTTCTTTATTTTGTGCACATTCTTTTTCAGAACTGAGGCAGTCTTTGAACCTTTGAACTTGGCCCATTAAACTGATGAACCTTGAACCCATTGAACCTTGACAAAGCGCTTGACCCATTTGAAGCTTGCCATCGATATTAAACCTTGAACCCATTGAGCTTTGAACCAAAGTGGTTCAAGGTTCAATGGTTCATTGGTTCATTCAATTAGAAGATTGCTGATGACCCATTTTTGGTTGAACCAAAGCGTTGAACCTATCTTGAAAGTGTCCAAGTGTGAGAAATTAGTCCCTTTTGATTGAACTTGCCTATAGAGGCCTTTAAACCTATTGAACCTTCTAATCCCTTTACCAAAAAGTTGAGAAAATGATGAATTTGAAAGTTGTAGAATGAATTTTTGGAAAGGGGATGAACAATTTTGGTCATGAAGGACCAAAATAGTCCTATGTTGTCTGAAAAATGAAGAATCACTTTTCAAGGACAATAGCTGGCTCTTGTTGGGGAACTTCCTTTAGATGACAACTCGAAATAGCTGAGGGGAGTAGAAACCAAAATCTCTAGTTCCTTGAAGTGTGCCATTAGGCTATAGAGTCATGCTACACAAAAAGAACGGCTCTAAAAAATGAAAATGACAAACACAAAATAGAACTAAAGACTATATAGATATACATATGTACAAATGAACTTATCTGATGCCTCAAGATTTGAAGTGCTTCAGATGCCACCCATTGTGAGATAATGATAATGGCATCCCATCTTGATAAACTAGTAGGAAGCCATTTTTTCCCCTTAAATGGTGGTGGGCGAATGGAGCTCTCCACCAGGAAACCAATTTTCTATGTCTTCTTCTTGGCCTTTTCTTCTTCTTGCCCCATGGTAGGATGTGGTCTTCCTTCTGAAAACCATATCTCCTTGCTCTCCCTATGAAGAGTTCCTTTTCTTGATTTTGATGGGTAGCAACATGGTCTAGTACCATAATTTGCTATTTTGATAGCTCAGCCTAGCACATGTGTTGATTGTCCCCCTCAGATATCTCAGATTATTCTTCATTTGGAATGGAGGGTTCTTTTGCACTTATGCTACACTCCACCAATTCTTCTGCTATTTCATCCCTGCCTGAAGACTCAAACAAAATTTGGGCTATAGGGGCCATCGTTTGGGTCTTGACACATTTGACATGATCAATTATGTCAAATGGCTAGATTGGACTCGACACAGGGGATGAGAATTCTTCCTTTTGGTTTATGGGAGGGGGAGGACTATTATGCAAATTTGAAGTAGAAGGTGCAGAGATGTTTGATGTACTTACTTCTTTGGAAATCACTAGGTCCTTCAACTGGAAAGGGAGAGGGGTTCTCTGCTTAGCAATTGAAATCACTGGTTGGGGTCACTCCTCTATCTTTTCTTTGTTGGCTTGCTAGGCTGACTGACTCTCAGACCGAGTGAATACTATGTTTAATCCTTTGACTACTTCACCTTCACTCCTAGGTTCATCCTGGTAATTTAGGAAACCAATGTGGGAGTCACTAGTTGATTCTTCTTGATCCTCCCTGAAGAGATCAGTGCCATTTTCTTGCTCAAACTTAGGTTGGAAATAGGAAACATGTTTTGTTTCCAAATATCCAACTACTGAGTTGGTTGGGGGTGATTCAAGGGCAAGGTTCCTCTATGGGGGAAGAAGATGATTTGGCTGCCCTTGATGTGCCTGATTAGGGAATGTCCTCCTTGGTACATCTCTGTATGAAGGAGTGGATGACATCCCTTGTGCCATTTGTCTTTTGAGGGCTAGCACTTCATTTTCTATCTCTTGCACCATTAGATCAGTGGTGGCTATAGGTGAGTTATCTGAAGATGAGGAAGATCTGCCTCTATTTGAATCCTTTCTTATCTTTCCAGCCAAGATAAGGTCATCTTCTAACTTAGTGGCTAAGTATTAAGCAGCTTCAAGATCTATGTGGCCAGCATGTCTTAGCAAAAAACTCACTTTAGGTAGTTGTGAGTTTATGAAGAAGCATTTGAGGTTCTCAGGTGTGGGCTAAGCAACTATAAGAATCCTATTCTTAGCTTATCAAATTTTGCAAGAAAATCCCTCATGGGCTCACGAGGTTCCTTCTTCATCTATGTAAGTTGGGCTAGCAAAGCATGAGCATCTTCTACAGGTTTGAACCTTGCTTAAAACTTGGCTTTGATAGTGTCCCAGCTAGTCACTGATCTAGTTTGCAGATGGTAAAACTAGTTTGCAGCTGCACCTTGTAATGTCTCCACAAAAAGCTTGACTGCCACATCTTCAAATTCCACTCCTAGCACACCATAGGCTATGTTGAAGGCTGCAATGTGTTCATCAGGGTGGACTCTTCCATCACCAAAGAATTTGGGGAAATTCTTCCTTAAACTAAGTGGTAGCTCATGTAGGGGTGGAGTTAGATTAAGTGGGCCAAATGAGTTACCCCAGGGGCCTCAAACTGCCATGATTGGATTATGAAAAATAGGGATAACACATCTGAGTGGAGTTGCCAGATTATAGGAAAAAAATGGAAAAGAAACTGGCCCTGCTTTAGCTTAAAGCTTGAGGCTTCAAACTGCTCTTTCTTTCCTAGCAGCTCTAGTTTTGTAGACCAAATAATATAATGGAGATGGATGAAAATGATAAGGCTATAATGATAATGGGTAAGACATGGAACGGAGTCACCAAACTCTATAATTGATAAGGTGATAATGATAATGGGTAAGACACAGGTGATGTTTCAATCTGAAACTTGAGGTTCCAAATTGCAGAAAACTACTGTGTCCCCAATGAAGTCACCAAAAACTATTGGGTGAATATTTTTTCAGCCAGCAAACTAGCATTCAAAATAGTTCTGATCACCAGAGCATAGAAAGATTGGTTGTCTAGGTGTGCAGCTTTATCACATCACAAGGAAAAAATCCCTCCTCTCATCAAGGGGAGGTTCCCTATTAAATATGCAGAGGTTATATACAATATACATATGTAAAAATTAAGACACAGGGGTGGGATAGACCATCCATCTCTCTTTTTTCAGAGATGATGCTGATAAACAAGGAAGAAATCCTGGGTGATGGGGAAGGTGCTTCTCTTCTTTCAAAAGCAACATTCAGCCAAGAGCCAGATTCCTTCCTAAATAGTAGAAATCTTGGTGCAATGATAGAAGGCACTTCTCTTCTTTCAGAAGTGTTCTTCAGTAGGCAACAGGAATATTTTAGGTAGCAAGTAACTGGTAATGGGGGTGTTGAGTGACCAGCAACCTGAGAGAGAAAAAGGAAGAAAAATGGGGGCACCACGTCATCCCAAGGCTCTTTAAATAGGAAAGGAAAATGCAAACACACTGAAGGTACTTATGGGGGCACAACATCATCCCACAGTTGGCCTTCAGGACACCTTCTTGATCACCTCCACTAGTTTTTCTTGTTAAATCAAATGGACAAGAAAGATCCTAGGAAACAGACATACAAACAATCTCCTAAGATAGCACAAGCATAACGGCAAAAAGTCTACAAGTAACTTGTTTTCTCATTCAGATAAAATAATATGAATTACAATCTAATCTCAAAGTCTCAGTAATGCCTTTCAATTTGGTCAGAGTTTTGCTTCGAATAATCACAAAGGTCTCCTTTTAAATGACACAAGAGGTTCCAATATATAGAGGCTTGAGGGAGGCTTGGCACTTTCTCCCAATGAAGTGACCCATTCGGTGCATTCAATGCCTTAGATGCATTCTTGGTTTTGTTAGGAAGGACCCTACTAGAGCAGGGTGACTGCCTTAACTATGGCATGTTGATTCATCTCTAGTGTCTCCTCCTTAGCCTAAATCTCTCATTCCATCACCTGTTTAGCCACGCAACTGTCTATTCTATCTTCCTTTCCAAGGGGACAAGCAAATGGTGCCTTTAATGTTACCATCTCCTAAATATCTACTCAGTGAATTGCTTCACCTACCGACAGTAACTCCTATTAAGTTTCCCTCTTTGACTCTTCCTTCTCTTGATCCTAGCCTTAGAGTCTTTTGAATGCATTCAGGTCTATGCCTTGAGTCTACTAGAATCAACAGACACTTCATTACGACAAATTTGACATTTGTAGGCCTGTCATTCTTCCTAGCAACTTCCTTGTGTCTTTCTCACTTACCATGGTCACTTTCCATGGTGACATGGGTGAGGACACATGGCAGCATCTACTACTTTGAAATAGGCTTATCAAAATAAGCTTGGAAACTAGTTAGTGGCTGAGGGGCGTAGATGCAGACACTTGGCAGCTTTTGTTGCACTGGGATGGGACATGTGGTGAGTTATGTGCTTTAGGGCTTCCTTTGAAACTATGTCTCAGCTTGTAACACTTGGTAGCTTCCACTACACTTTTGAGGCTCGACCCTTCCTGAAGGGAACTTGCCCTTCAATATCTCGAATAAGGTCCATTTTATGTGTCAAGTGTCCCTCCATAAGGGTCTCTATCCTTTTGAACCTTCCAGGTGGCCTTCAGGCTTCAATTTCTTTAGAGGGCTATTGGTCCCTTTATTTCCTTTAGATAAAATGTCTGAACGAAATCCTTTAGACAATTTGTCTGAAGGAAGTCACCTCCCTTTGATTTTATGTCTTTGCATTTGAGGGGGCCCCATCCTTTAACATGTGGCATCTTCTATTGTCGACACTTGGCAATATCCACCTCCTCAAGCCTTTACGACATTGTAGAAATGTTTGGGGCTTAGTTGGGCTCTCGTAGATGATGACACTTGTCGACCTCTATTGATCTCTACAAGGGACACATGGCTCGTTTTGAATACATTTGTTATTCATGCGACTGCAAACATGTGGTACATTTTGCTTTGACCCACCAGGGATATGTGGCAGCTTCTAGTGGAATAGTCAAGGATACGTGGAAGCATCCATTTGATTCATAGGAGCTCTTAGAAACCTTTGAGATTCTAATGGGAGAAGACACGTGGAGGCTTCCATCAAACTCTAGAAACAATTATGAAAATAGTCGAGACTCACTTTAGCAATCATGCAGATGATGACACTTGTCAGCTTTCGCCGTTTCTCACCAAGGACACATGGTGTCTTCTGTTGCATCGAATTAAAACCCTTCACCGTTGACACTTGTCACCCTCTACGGAACTCAAGAAGAAGCTTTACCAAAAGGGACCCTTGTAGCTTATAAGAAACTCTGAGAAGCAAACGTTGACACTTGTCGCATTCCACTGAGTCATGAAGGGGCAGGTGGCATGGTCTACATATTTCTAGCACTTATACGGATGCAGACACATGGCAGCTTCTGATAATTTCAAAAAGGGACACATGGCACCTTCCACCACTTCTTTCTTTTGCATGCATTTCTTTTCATAACTAAGGTAGTCTTTGAACCTTTGAACCCAGCCCATTGAACTAATGAACCTTGAACCCATTGAACCTTAATGAAGTGCTTGACCTATTTGAAGCTTGCCACCGATATTGAACCTTAAACCCATTGAACTTTGAACCAAAGTGGTTCAAGGTTCAATGGTTCATTGGTTCATTCAATTAGAAGATCGTCGATGACCCTTTTTTGGTTGAACCAAAGTGTTGAACCTATCTTGAAAGTGTCCAAGTGTGAGAAATTAGTCCCTTTTGATTGAACTCACCTGTAGAAGCCTTTGAACCCATTGAACCTTCTAATCCCTTTACTAAAAAGTTGAGAAAATGATGAATTTGAAAGTTGCAGAATGAATTTTTGGAAAGGAGACGAACAATTTTGGTCATGCAGGACCAAAATTGTCCCACGTTGTCTGAAAAATGAAGAATCACTTTTTAGGGATAACAGGTTGTACTATATATGTGTGGAGAATTGAAGTCTAATCTAATATATTATTTAAAGTTTTGTAAAATTAACCCCTAAAATAATTTATATTCCTAAAATTTTGGTGATCTAGTCCCATCTATCAACCCTAAAGTTTTTCAAAACCAAAATCAAATTGGAATATTTGTGAATTAATGAATATTTACTGCTACAATTTACCATGAGCTCCATCATATGTAAAAATGTGAATGTTGGCAAGTAGAATATTTCATGTAATACATTTTGAAAAATATGATTTATTTAACAAGATATTTGTATGATATGTAGAGCAACATGGTAGAGAGGTTGTGGATAAATAAAACATGTTAGTGTTCATGGATAATGAATAGATGCCCCTAACTTATCATGCTTATTTGGAAATAAGGGAAGTTTAGTAATAAAGAATCATGTGGAAGTATGTCCTATATCCAACTCAGATAACTTGTGAAAATCATTGTGTATTGAAATATGGAATATGTTATTGTCTTAACATATAACAAATAAAATATGAAAATAATTGAGCTAGAAATATTTTTTTAAAAAATTAGGTACTAATTTTGAAAATTTCAAAAAAAAAATTAGTATTTTTGAATTTTTTTAATAATGCACATTTTTTATTTTTTGACTTATATGAATGCTAAATGTGATTTGAAAAGATGTGAAAAGAAGAAAAGTTGTGAAAATATAAGAAGTAGGATGGATTTGAACAATCATCAACAAGTTGAAAAAGTGTAGTATGATAAGAGGAAAGGCAAGCAATGTGCCCCCGACGTATATGTAAATTTTTGTCATAGAAATATAGTGAAAATATGTAAAATATGTTATAATGTACATGATCCTCAAATGGGGAAGATGCTAAATGTGATCATGTAAAAATTAGCAATATAATTTCATGTAAGTGTCATAGGGTGTAATATATGTAATAGTAATCAAATGGAGTCCCATAATGCTATGTGTTTTAAATTATTTGAACAAGTTTTAAAATTAAAATAGTAAGTACCAAAAGTGAAAATAAATCTAAGAGGTTAAAGTAATACTTAGATAAGGTGTGGAATAATTATCATAAAATTAAATAAGTTGTATACAATAAAATTCAAGTAACTTAGACAATGATATTAGCTATGGGCATGCATTTATAACCAATGGCTTGATATGGAGCAACATTTTATAATTATGTAGTGATATCCATAGATACCTCTAAATTAGAATAGGATCTATATGTTATAATATAACCTTATGAATAATTGTTCATATGCTCATGTAAAACTGTATCATCGTGTGTAGGAGAAGATGTAATAATATGTACTTATACATGTGGTAAAACTCTTTGAATAAAATATTATACCTTAGGATAAAAGGACTTGTTTTGGTGTGTCACTTTCTATTTGGGAGAATGTACCATGCTTTGTGAAACAAAATAAATATACTCGTGTAATTGTATCATGCTCATAAGTAAATGAAGAAACTAATTCTATGATATGATCATGGTCATTATAAACTATAATATTACCATGTTGCTCAATATTTGTACCAGGTAACTGATTTATATATAGGAAGTAAAAATAATTTGTTCTGAAGGATATTCATATTAGATTCATTGAATTTTTACCACTTGATTATCATGAATGTATTTGAGACATTATGCATTTTAGAAGATGTTTCTCTAATATTTTGTATCCAAGGGTGTCTTAGTAGTACATCAAAAACCCATATGCTTGGTAGAAATAGAAATTGAGTATGCACTATGAGAAAGACTACTTGTAAAGGAATCATTATATATCCAATATTATCTTGTGTATAGCCATTAAATAATTTAAAAACTCAATAATTATATTTTAAATCTTTTTATGTATAACCAGGAGAATGAATGAGTTTTATGGTGCAAATATTTTCACTTGATCCATTTTCCATCATGACACTATGGATGTATTATTTGTTAATATATTATCAAATAAAAAGTGCATGTCTATCTAAATTATCAACAACAATTCACAATGAACAATTGTGATAATAGGATGTGATGCTTTTCTTCTTGTAATTATACCAAAAATGCTATAAAGTAGATGTTGATATATAAAAGAAGCAGGATGAGTATTATATGCATAATGTACTTTAGAATAATATATATTATTTTCTTTAATATTTTGGAAAGTATATTTGTAAATTTTGAGCTTTCCATTATAATTTTCATGTGGTTTAGACTCTTCAATAGGTGTATCAATATCTATGATGTTATAATAAATGAGATCTTGAATCTTATGCTTAATCTTGAAACATCTATTTTTAGAATGCCCAATACATCTATTCAAAGTCTCAAATTATAATATTATGTCCCAATAGGCAACCAATTTTTTTTTAAAAATATTTCATAAATAAATCTTAAAAAATAATTAGTGATTTTTTAAATATGTAAAAATGTGTATTCACTACATCTTTGTATATATACTCTAAAACACATTATTTTATTAATATCAATGACATAAATGAAATAAATTTTGAGGAGAGATTGGAAGTGTATATGACCTCTTCATGCTAAAGTTTGGGACACAATGTTATCCTTTGATTAATTATATATGCATTGTCATAAAAAATTATAGATTGTGGTCCAGAGCTACCTATCGCCATTGGTGGAATAAGAGTGATTGCATTGCATTTGAGGATATTTTACAATAAAACATGAGGAGGTGATGGAAAATTTTAACATTTCCTCCTTAGTGGAGCATGTAATTGAAGCTTTTGTGGTGGTTTTGATATTACATTAGCTGTAAATTTTGTTTCATTCTTATTTTCATTTGGTTCTCTCTTATAAATTGGATTTCTTTAAAAATTGACACTTAAGGTATAATTAACATTTGAAACATGTTTTATCTTATTCAAATTAAGAATTTTGACTTCACACTCGTTGACTATATGGTGTTGTTCATCCAAAGATTTGAGATTATCAAAAATAATTGACTCTTGAAGAGGAAAGAGAAAGCTTCATGTAAAAATATATTGAATCACATTATCATCCATTTTATTTGTCTTTTTATCAATAATAATCATGTACTTTAGCATATATTTAGTAATTGTTTCATTAGACTCTCGTTTGAGCTTTGTAATTTGAGCATACGCTAAATTTTCACCAATATTGATAGAAATGTGTGTCAAAAATAATTTTACAAAGGATTGGAAGCTATTATTTGTTTGAGAGGAATATAGTAGAAACATATAATAACATATTATTTAATACTTATTTAAAAACTCTTTGTCAATAATTTATCATTATCTACATAATCTAGACAAGCTACATGAAAGGTATAAAAACATTGTTTAGGATCACCTTTACCTTCATAAAGAGGAATCTTGGGATCCAAAAATCTAACTGGTAGTGTATAATATTCAATATAATGGATTTATCAATATAGGAAAACTCATATTTTAATGCAAGCATGGTATGCTCTGGAGTAGTATTTTAAGAGGTAGTAGGGAAGAGTGTGAGTAACATGTGTAAGCATTGGCATGGGTATATTTTGGAGACCAAGTGATGTTACCAAACCATTAAATGGTGATATATATGTATAAATTATATTATATGTAATAGTATAAGTAGAAACATTAGAAGTAGTGGATTCAACAACCCAAAAAGGAAACTCTTACTATATAGATGTGGCTAACTTCGCTTGATGCTCAACTTTTACTCGTAGAATAAGACTAGTGACCTTATTAACCTTATTTGGGTTCTCTTGAAGACCTTGATAAAATTTAGATAATTATATTATTTTATTTTGATATAATCCATTAATCTCATTAGGGTCAATATGAGTGTCATGTTCATTATCATAGTCCTCACAGTTAGTTCATTATCAGTTTCAATATGAGCCTCAATTTTAGGAACCAAATGAATTTGAACTCGATATAATTTTAAGATAAAATATCTTATATTTCCATTATATAATAAACCAAATTAAGATAAATATGTGATATAAAATTCCACTTAATCTAGCATTGCCCTTAGAGGCATACAATATGAACCAAGTAGTGTTAATAACTATGAATATAATACAATGTGAACCAAGAAATGCTAATGACTATGAATATAATATAATAAAAAATAAAGATCTGAGGGTGATATAGGTAAGGAATTCAATGATTTTTAAACTCTCAAATGTACTTATTCATTCATTGATTAGTGTCGGCATAATTTTTAAGAGCACTAACTACATAGGTATAAGCATGCCTATAACCCACTAACCTTAGTTTCAAGGGTATGGTGAGATTAAATTCCCTAGGAGATATGATCCTCTTAGGTGCACCATATTAAAAATAAAATGATATTTATTATGGTATAAACAAGGGATATTAAGAATTTATGAGATACCATGAGGCACATGGAAACTAAAATTTGTGTTGAGTGTTATACTATGGCTATGAGTATGAGGGTAAACCCCTCATGCCACAATGTCTAAAAAAATAATTATAGGTATCCCTTCATGATATTTTTTAAATAGTTTGAAAACTTTCAAAGCATAATGTTTAAATCAACCAAAATTAAATGAAAATTAAAGAGAAAAAAATGTTTTCATAAATCAAGAAACTTTCAACCTAATGTTGAAATAAAGAACTTCTATGTTGAAATAATACAAGTTGGCAAGATAATTTATTTGATATCTTATATAATCCAAGGTGGAAGAAATTTAATTTATTTGTTTCCATTATTATCTAAGGTTGAATGGTTTTTAATTTAGTGTTATGAATTTGCATAAATTTGAAACAAAATCATATCCTATAAATCAAGGATAAACAACAAGAAATGTTCTAAAAATAATAGGTTTACCATAATGTTTAACCCTTCTAATTAAAGTTTTCTTAAATAAATAGAAGTAAACTATTGAAATAGAAATGATAATATTTACTAGTCTGATATTAAAATATAGTCAAATATAGTATGTTACAAAATTTATAGAAATTATAAACTTGCTAAAAATAATAAATTAGACTAGGGCTATAGAGTGTACCTCAAAACTGAAATAGATATAACTATTTAGCCTTACTATAAGTGTAATATGTGTATAAATACCTATAAACATGATCATGTTAGAAAATAGTATTACATAATCTATTAGGACAAGTATGTGGGAGGTGTATAGAGGTCATTGCATCCTTATCTATTTACAATGGCCATTTCTTGGTTGATTGTATTCTTAATTTATTGATCTCAGTCTATGTTATTTCCTAAAATGGTTGATTTATGAAATATATGTGTTTTGTTTTCACATAGAATTTCTAAAAATATATAAAATCCTAGATCATACACAAGAAACAAGATAGAGATCAAATCAAAATGGGGTGAAATAGATAATGGGAATAGTTGTGTTGGTCTTAGAAACCTCAACAACTAAGAATTTCCTATATATCCCAGATGGGCATCAAGTTTATGTAGTTCTCCTTGTAGAGTTATTGTGTGATCTATGATTATGAAACTAAAATGACTATAGGTATAAAATTGATTGAAATTCTTGACAATGGATGTCATTAACCTAAAATAATAATCTTCAAACTTGGATTATGATTATTAAAATACTACACCATTGAAATAGGAAGTAGTGTTATTTTTATTAGTGTATAGTATAGTTACTAGAGTTATCCAATGGGGGTACAATGAGTGGCCTTGATGTGATTTTATAATAAAATCTTTTGAATATTTTTTCTAACCAAATTTAACAAAAATGTGTGAGATCCATTGTGAAATATCTCTATTTAAAAATGTGACTATTTTAGTGTAGGGGATAAAGCCATACTAGAGTGTAAGGATACAAGCTGCTCTATCTAACTAAATATAACTTATCTCATAAAACTAAATATTATTGGGGAAAGTCTGACTAGAATATGCAAGCTGAATAGGGATAAATATAGATTAAATAGTAATGTATGTGTGATATTTACTATGATTACAATATAATGAAGTCTTTCTTATAGATTGCAATTTATTGAAATGATGAATAGACTGAGTAAATGTATGGATGCCAAAAATAAGCATTTTAAGCACTTATTATTAATTTTATTTTTCTACTGTATCTTTGAAATAAATGGTACAAATATCCTAAAATACCATGTTTGAACCATAAAACTATTCACCTCATGCACATTTTTAGGTGTTGGCCATTCTATAGAGGATTTTATCTTTTATGGATCCATGGAAATCCATTTAGCTAATATGATATGACCTAAATATTGTACCTTATTTTGAAATAAATAACACTTTGATAGTTTCATGTCGATTTTATGCTCCCATAAGCATTGCAAAAGTAATTTTAAGTGTTGAAAGTGTTCTTCATTATTAAAATATAATATAAAAATATTATCATAAAATGATCTAGGTAATCCCTAAGCACATTATTCATTAGGTTCATTTAAATATGTCAGGTGTATTAATTAGCCCAAATGGTAGGATTATAAACTCATGATGTTTGTACCTTGTCTTGAACGTATTTTTAGGAATATATTCCTCCTTAATTTTCAAATGATGCTACCAAATCTAAGATAAATTTTAGAAAAACTTGATGCCCCTCACTTTTGATCAAAAATATCATCAATTTGGGTTAAAGGATACTTGTTCTTAATATTTTATTTACTTACCATTTTTTAGTCTATGCATAAATGAAAAGTCTCATCCTTATTATTGAACAACACCATTGGTGATCCCAAGGTGATGCACTAAGACTGATTAATCCTTTGGATAACATTTATTGAAGTTGAGATTTTAATTACACAAGATCATTTTTTCATTTTGTACATTGCTTTGGATTGAGCCTCAGATCTTGAAATGATAACAATTGAGAAATAAAAATCCCTATTTGGGGAGAACAATCCATGTAATTATTCTAGAAATACATATTGAAAGTCATATAAAAATGGGTAATATTCAATGGTAGGTTCCTTGGGATCTTCAATCTCATGTACCTTGACCTTTTACATCTCAAAGGCATTTTTTTGAGATTTCTTTAGTTGTATGGATGAGACTTATCTTATTTTAATCTCCTTTTTAAGTCCTTGTAATAGATATTGTTTCCAAAAATCATCCAAACACTCCTCTTTCTTTGTAAAATAATATATCTTTTCCCTATGTTTCCAAATTAAATTTACTCCTAAGATCATGTCATATGATCCTTATGTGGATACATATAATTTTAATATAGTGGATAAGTTTGGTGATTCTACAAGGCACTTATCAACCTTGACCCTTGATTAGTTTATGTATTACATAGTCCATTCATTTTATATATGACCAAATTTTATAAGAAGTTTAATAATTAAGTGCAGAGAAATAAACCATTTACTACCTCTAGTATCAATAATAATAATAATGGAAAGGCCAAATAATGTACTTGACACTTCAATAGTCATAATTTGGAAATCAACTTGACATTTTAACTGCTACATGAATTCATAATTGAAACATTTTGTCTTGTGATAATGAATAAGGATTCTAGAATTTATTCTTGAATTTCCATTGTGGTAAATCCTTTGCATGATGGTCTTCTCCACAAGTAAAGCATCCTCTTGGGGGTCCCTTGTTTTCTTATGAGTTACCTTTTTTTTTTTCCATTCTTGTCTCTAAATCCATTTCCTTACCTCCTTGACCTAGAAGTATTATCAATATTGGGATTCTTGTCATTAAACATATTTTTTACAATTTTATTTCACTTCCAATTCTTATTTTTGAATAATGACTTTGTAATTTTGCACTTATTTTTTTATTGTCTATAACTACAACAATATATTTGTATTTATGTTCCTATTTTATAACCTTTTTCAAATACTTGATCCATGATTTTAGTACATATATATCCACCTTGCATATGATTTGTAGAATCAACCCCATAATAAGCTCTTAGATCTAGAATAAGTAATCCTTTTCATATTTGGGAACATATTTGAGAATATTTATAAACTTCTCCTAGTATTCAATCAATAACAACTCTCGTTTAATATTTTGAAAATCTATCTGCTTCTAGTCAAAGTAAATTTGTGGTAGTCATCTTACCTTAAAATTGATACAAATTGATTCCACATAGTAGTATTATATTCAAGGACCATCTCCATTTTATTATTGTCCCACAATATTTCCACTTCACCTAC
Source organism: Torreya grandis (assembly GCA_037957365.1). Classification (NCBI taxonomy): domain Eukaryota; kingdom Viridiplantae; phylum Streptophyta; class Pinopsida; order Cupressales; family Taxaceae; genus Torreya; species Torreya grandis. The sequence goes on along the minus strand of JARHVA010004958.1, from coordinate 945,004 downwards.
CTTGGTAATATCCCCATACTAATTTTGTATACCTCTAAGTAATTTTAGATCTCAAATTATTTTTCCTTTTTTGTGAATCATTCTTAAGCTCCATCTCCTAACATCATTCCATCATTTTTTGGTGGATTCATATTTGTCATGCCATGTATATGTTTTGATGAAACTAGAGCCTTTGCTTTTTGGCATCCTTCAGCATTCTCTTGATATTAATTTTCTTCCAAATTATTATAGTTTTCCTCTTGTTCATCTTATTCTTCCTCATCTTGAACACAAAATTATTTTTCCTAAGCTATCATTTTATCTCGCCTCTTGTTGATGGATGTGATTATATAATATAACTTATAAAACTATTATACTATTAAATGGTTAGGATCAGGTTGGTATCCAAATAAGAAAATAAATAATAAACACAAAAACCATTCAAGGCAAATGAAATAGATAAGTGTAGGTTTTAATGCTTAACAAAATTTATATTATTCATTGGATGGATTTCCATATATATTACCCCTTGCTCAAACCATTTTCCTATTTTTAGCTAAGAATTATGTGCATCAACACTAGTGGGTTCATAATTTCCTAGCATTTGAAACTATGCTCAAATACCACATGTATCAACCTAACCAAGTTCATTTACTAATTTTTCAAAAAACATGAAACAATCATTATAACATTTACCAATTTGTACTCATCATTTAGGGAATACAGTAATAAATCAAAAAATCAATTCATAAATTTCATTTCCCAAACAAAACATAATTATAAATTATAAATTAAATAACATAAAACAAATAGTAATATATGAAAATAATTCCATTAAATCAAGTACAAACTTTAATATATACATCATCCTCTTCAGGGATTAACTTTATAATTACATAATAATATCAAAAACTTTAGCTGCATATTACAACATAATATAGAAATATCATAGTAGTGTTGTCAAATAATTATAAAATCAATTGTTGATAATAATTTAGTAGCCATATGTTTTCATCCAAGACAGATGTTGAATATCTATTTGGAGAGAGAGTATCATCTAGATGATTTACCTCTAACTACATACCGATAATCCCCTACACATCACCCCATTGAGAGTGGCCTTACCCTTCATGAAGGGGTAGATGTTGATTATGAAAACATTTAGAACCATCTAAGAACAAGTGTGAGAGTACAATCCATATCACATGTAACTAGTCACATAGACAATAGGTATGCCTTTATCTACTATATACTCAAGAAAACATGCAATCTAGAAAGTACTATGGATTCAAATGTATACAATTATAAAATTACTTTGGCCAAATCATTTATATTATTAAAACTTTGAAGAGTCTAGGTTATTGTCTAAATATAAAATACTCTCTTCTATTAGACAATCATCAATGTTTCCTCCATGAATGTTGATAAGTGATCTATATCCGTGCTCATAGACCCCATCACCCATCATCCCTTAGGTGGGAAAGATACTTATAGATAATACCTAATCAACTCAAGAGTAATAAAGTTTCAAATATATATAACATGTATTGTATCCATAATAATACTTGATCATCTTGAAATTTTACAACTTAAAATAATGTCTTATTGTATATTTCCCATACAAGAAATTTGATTACAAACAATGCTATAATTATGTTTCTATCACTGTCACACCACATGCACACTAAACATTAACTATAATTAGTGCTAAATGTAATCCTTTTATAAAATTCTATACTTAAGGATTTTAATAAATTATATCACCTTATCAATATCATAATATAATTGTTTTATACCTTATTTAGCATAACATAAGCTTGTAAGTGTTTGATTTTTCCTCCCAAAGGTTTAGGGTCTATAATCATACACTTATATAGATAATTTATTTTTTATTTTCACTATATACACAGTTCAATCTATAATTACATCAATAATAATTATTTTATCAAGTATAATAAATCATACATAAGTTATAATGAGAATTCATTACATTAATGTTAATATTCAGAAAATGTATCTTCATAATTTGTTAATAAGCCAAGGGTGTCATAATACTAATACTTTTCCTATTTCAATCATAATATTGTAGGTGATGGTACCCAAAACCTATAGGTATATTATTTTCATGCTCTTATTTATTTTAATTTTCAATAATAATCATCAAATACTACCTATGCCATATTTATTTACTTTCACCTTATCAAATGTTATACATACAATGGATTGTCCATATAATTAATTCATCATAACATAAACTTAACTCATCTCCATTACCATATCTCAAAAGATCCATAACACATATATAATGAAATACTACAACCCGATAGAATATTTTATATCCCACTTGGGTATAACATCTTTATGTTTACCAAAAATAATGTTTATCCCAACTATATTAAATCTTTCACTTATCTTAAGAACACAAAATTAAAGCATAAATACGGACTAAATTCTCAGTAACCTTTAAGACTTCTTAATTATTATTCTAATCTCTAAAATTTAAAAGTATAAGGTATATATAGATATATTTTTTGGTCTTATAATAATGTAGGTGAATATAGCTCCCATCCCCATGTCTATATATGATGAAAATCCCATAATATCTCATATAAAATCAACCAATATGAAAATGAAAATCACCTTAACATAACATAATTTCCTCACATTTTCTTAACATTGCAATTAATTTGTAATGTAACAATAAAGTCAAGGTATAAATATTTGTTAAAAAAATCCTCAAGAGACCTATATGCCATCAAATAAATGAAGTGAAGATAAAGTTCTAGATACAAGGCTAAATGATGTTAGATCCATTATGTTTTATTCATGAATTCTCCTAGCTAGAAACACTACATCGACTAAGGTTTTATTCCATTTATTATCTACTTTTATCTTGAAAAAATATACCAACTAATTATTTTTCTTTTAAGTATCAAGGCATTTTATAATATTAAAAAACCATTGTTAAGGATTTAATATTTTTATAGTTGCATGTTTTATTTCTATATGAAATTGATTTTACTTGGTAACTAAAAGACCTTTATAATATTCCTCCTTCTCCCCCTTCTCTACCACCATGTCTCCCTTTTCAATCCTTTATATTCCCCACTTTTAATGTTCAATCCAATTTTTTGAACACATCACCTCTCCTAACATTTCTCCACCTACAAAGCATCATATTCATCATGAATTAAAATCCATGCAACCACTTCACATCCATTTTACTAGAAAACTAAACCTCATGTGCACTCTTCATTAATTAGCATGGATTTATCTAGAACATGTCAGATGGCATATAAAAAACAATGCATTCATTATTTTACAAATTAAAATCAGCCTATTAATTGAGTCAAACAAGACCTCACTTAGGTTTTCCACTGTGATTCCAAATTTAAAAAATCCTTCAAACTTGAGCTCTTTACCTTTGACATGAATGGGAACCCTAATCATTATTTTTATGATTAATATTCTTGACCCATTGATACTACTTCATATTTATTGATAATGGATAGGTCATATCCACCACCTATAGTGGTCAAATTTTGTAGTATTAGGTCATCAAATATAGATACCCAACCAATCATTCCCATTCAAAATTTATTTGAAATAATTCATAACACTAATCTCATATAACTAGCAATGAAACAACATATACCTTTATTACATGCCTTAATAATGAATTCTTAATAAATCTCAAGACAGCATGTTACTAGATTGTAAATTAAACAATGTAATTACCAAAAAAAACTTGTTTAATACAATACTCTAAATGTGTAAGAGTTCTTATCGACATATTATTGCAAATAATATTGTTACTCATAAGCAACTCATAACAATATAAACTATTATAAATATTATAACACTCAATAGATATACATGACACACAAAATACAAAGGTGGAATATCCAAATATTAAATTTAATAAACTACTAAACCATATGTCTATGTGTGTGCATGCGTGCACTTGTTCTTACATTATTCTATTTGTTCCTAGCAGTCATGATCTATCACCTTCTCCCCTATTTTGCTCTCCCTTAGGAATCCATTTTGAGGGGGAAATAATGACTTTCATACATCCACATTAGGCAAAAAAATGGTAGTTAGTCCATTTGACTCATATATTTATAAAAAATTGAAATAAATTAAATCATAAGTAATTCATCTAGTAAAAGTATAGCATATAATCATTATGTATAAATAAATCAACACTATCATACAATTTTTGTAGATTAAATGTGTTGTAAATAAAGACTCATAATTCTCATTAATGTTATAGTCCTTTACATCAAGGGAAGGATGGGATGTGACATTATTATTAGTAATTAGAGTACATTATAAAGACAAATAAATAATACCAAAGAAAACATGCACTAAAATATAATTTTTAACTCATATGTCTTTAAATAAAACTAAAAAATGTAGTCTTTTCTCTCTTTTTTACATACATACATGTATGCACTATTTTACATTTTTGTATATTTATCAAAAGATAATTAAGGATAAATATAATGGCCTTGTAAGGATTGCATTCTTGATAATATAGTAAATGTTAGGGCATAGTGTTCATTATTACCAATGTCATTTTTTGCCTTTTACATTGTTAGTCTTTGATATTTATTTATTGTCAAAGCCCAATCCATTTGGAATGAAATTTGTTTAAAATTTTATTAATTAATGGAAGGGAATTAAAAAAATTGAATATTTTGTGGATCCCATGTGGGGCCTATATATTTTTTCATGTGCAAGACCACAAACATTTGTATTTCATACTTGATTATGGTTCATGTGATCTTGTACTTTTTAATTACCTTTTTAGCATATGGTAATATCTTACAAAATAGTTTATTTATTTATAAATCATATTTTACAATGTATTTCAATATATATTAACATGAAAGAACAACCTAAAAATCAACATTTTCTCTCAAAATGGAAAACATGCTTCGATTGTGAGTTTTTAATCGATCATCATTACAAAAAGGATTTTCTTTTTTCTATCATTTTCAATAACTATTCAATATTATTAGTACAATACCTAAGGCACCTTGTATTATTATTATTATTATTATTATTATTATTATTATTATTATTATTATTATTATTATTATTATTATTATTATTATTATTATTATTATTTAATAATGCTTACTATGTGTAATTAGTATGATTCTATGTTTTCATTCATAATATTTATCTATATGAGGTTGAATATAAAAAAATATTTTTAGAAAAATAAAAGATGAAATACACCATTTTATTGCATATAAATATCAATAATATTATGTTTTTAAGATCTCTTATATGATATATTCACAAAATATTATAAATATATGATATATATAAAGGCATGAATGATAATCTTGACATGGATCCTTAACAAGCTTGGAAGGCATTGCACTATAGAAATCAAACTATTTGGTGTCTATGATATCCATCATGAAAAATAGAGATCATTGAACACAATTTTTTGTCCAATAAACACTATAAATTTAAATGAGATAATTAATAAAATTATTAGTACGGCATTGATCACACTTTCCTCTTTCCAATTAAATGTTTTTTTATTAATTTTTGGACTATTTTAAGGTTTTCATCTTTGTTGATTTCTAGCTATGACTTTTTTAGGCCATTACATGCCAAAAATATGCATGCCTATATATGTATATGTTTTTTCATTGATATAAATGTAAAAAACATTATATGGTCACAAACTAAGCCTAATTTTATATGCATTTGGAAAAAAAATCATTTTTTGAGATAGTTATGGAGGCCGTATGACCATTTATCTTTTTTTTATAAATTTTTTAGGATTTATTTAATTATAAAATTAGTTAAAAATATATTCATTAATTTTAAAAAATAAATAAAAAACTATATGATCTTATATAAATCTCCACCTAAGTGTTTCAAAAAATAATAAATGATGCTAAAAAAATGATGTGTCATACATCCTACTATCTAATCTAATTTTCCAAAAAATAGGAGTTCTTCAGATTTTAGATGTTTGACCTATTTATAATTAACCAATTTTAAAATAATTTAGTGTTTTAAAAAATATACTTTAAATGGTACAATTTTTTTTCTTATACCATCTTTAAATTTTTAGTGCAACCATATCAAATAATCTATAGAACTTGCTAGGCCCATTTTTATCCCCCAAATTATTACACTAACCCCAAATTGAAAATAAGATATATTCACACTAATATTTATATACAAATTAGTTATCAATTGATTATATAAAGGAATAAAATCATTTATCTATTGTAGAGGAATACCATAAAACCATCACAAGGCATAGTCCTTAAGTCTCTTAGGAAAAATATTGGTCAATAAATTATCATTAGATGCATAGTCTAAACATATTGCATGGAAGGATCTAAGATCTTGTTATAGATCATCTTTACCATTTAATGGTGTAAAATTACTTAAAAATTTCCATATGGGAAAATAATAATTATAAATAACTAGGGATAAATGGTTTTCTAATAATTCATGAGAGTTTGTGAAATGCTCGCTCTATGAAAACCTTGTTCCACTAGATTAGACTTGTATTGAAGATCTAACAACTATTTTAAAACAACTTGATTGATAGTAACAATATATTACATATATATAGGTAGTGTCACATGAGTTAAAATCCTAGGAGGCAAAAAATAATCATGCATAAGGATAAGTACATAAATATAAGGAATAAGTTTACTTTCTCCCACACTAGGTGTAGGCATAACTTATGTAGCCATATGTGCAAACACATAGATAGTAGAAGTTGGAAAAATGGTGTGGACACATATGCCTCTAAAACGTGTATTATTATGGTTTATTATTTAATATTATTTCTAAATTATGATTTCCTTAGGTTCCTTTAAATTATGATTTCCTTAGGTTCCTTTACATTATTAACCTTTAGGATAATATTCAAGATAGTATCTACATATTTAGGCTACTTATTAATTGTGTTTCCAAATTTTGAAATTGATTCTACTTGTTCAAGATAAGCACCATAAATCTCATCAATATGTTTTATACCATGATATTCAATATAATCTTCATAAACTTTTTCAATATCATCCATAACATCATTGATAACATGTTCATCTACATCTGTGTGTTGATCATCAATGCTTATATCAATAGAAGAAAGAGTTTGTATTTCATCAATTTGATCCATTTTAAATGGAAGAAAAACATGTAATTGTATTGAATAAATATTATTATGATCAATTCTAACACCACTTAACTTATAATTTTATATTATAGGTAAATGAGGCATGACATTTTTAAATGGCATAGGATGTATGCATAAAAGTACTTTAGCCTATGAAAAAGGAATAATTTGTATTTATAACTAGGGGATTTCATGAATCATAATTTTAATTCAAATGCTATTAGAGGATAAATATTAACCCCTATGTAATTACAAAACTCTAAGGTACAAATTACCTAGGGGTTTATTGTGCTCAAGTCATTGATTGGGTTTTCTAAAATGTATTGCTTATTCTGGATTAATGTGATCTTGAATAAGTATATATAGAAGATAAGGTATGATAATACAATAGGTGGGTATATGGATATGGTAAAGTGTGCATAAGAGCCACATGTGTATGAAATGTCTAGGTTTTTCAAAGAGTGCCAAAGTGGCTTATATGAAATTCAGGTGTATACAAACTCAACCTAATAATTCACTATACCTAACTAGAGTTTTCTTGGACATTTTTATTTTTATTATCTTGGCACTTTAATTAAAATAAAAAAATATGACTTAATATAGACACATCAAAATTTAAAGGACACACCTTTTATAAATAAATCACTAATTAGTCCTACCAATATTTATCCATTGGGTGATAAAGTCTGTAAATATTATGAACACTTATTCAAATTCCTACCATGTATATGCCACACACTCATAAATGAAATAGGGTCTCATAAAAGTTCATTTAAATATTCTTAAATTTGATAAGTTAACCTATATAGTAAAGTACTTGAAGATAAAATACTTCACATCATTAGATCAATATATGAAACATATTTTCAATGATTTGAATTGGATTTGAATCATAATCCAAATTTGAAAGATATGAAAAAATTTAAGAATCACACCTACCACACACTTGAGGTGTGAATTGTACTTCTTGTGCAATTGAAGTATAAATGGAACCTGGTTTATCTATTTGTATTTTACACACAATTTATCATTTTTCAGCCTTGGAACTTTAGACAAAGGTGATCCTTGAGTTTATATCTCTCCAACACTTATAAATAGCTCTAAAATAGAATTTTAATATAAGACATATTACAAACAAAAGCATCTCAGCTATTGTGCATTTGAAATGGTTCTGACACCATGCTAAAATGAAACTTTTTCAAGTGTAACATGTATAATAGCTTGTAAGGATCATTTTATACAAAATTAATACCAAATTTTTTGAGTTGGAAGACCTAAAAAATGTAAGGATGATCACACCTATCACATACTTAATGTGGTGTTGGTACCTTGCCAAAAAACAATTATCTAAAATGAAGTTTTATTGATTGAAACATTTAGAAGAGCTTGAAAAAATCACTTTTTATTAAAATGAATACCAACATATAATGTTTGGAATAATTTGAATATCTCAAGGAGGAGAATCATGTTTTTCTTATATTTGAGGTGGTGTTGGTACCATGCCAATGTTTTGGTTTCTCCAAAATGTGAATTTGTCAAGTGCAATGTGTAGAATATATTATAATGATCACTTTCCATAAAAGGAAATGTAAACTTTTATATTTTAAAGAAAACTAAAATTTAAGGAGAATCACACCTTTTGTATATTTTAGGTGGTGTCAGTAGCATGCCAAATTTATAATTTATTCAAAATAAAAAAATCTCAAGTGAAACATGTTAAAGTGTTTTCAAATATCACTTTTTATAAAATGAAGATAAATTTTAAGCCTTGTAAGACTATGAAAATGTGGGGAAACTAATCGTGCATTCCATGTACTTGAGGTGGTGTGGTGCCATTCCAAATTTTTAGTTGGATTATACATAAAACATATTAAGTTTAGGATTTTAAATTTTTGGACATAGATGATCCCTGGGATGAGCACAACATATGGGAAATAATGTTTTTAGATTTTTAGAACGTGAGATAGTGCCAAAACTAATCAAAATGAGTAATTTTTCCACTTTATACATTTGGATTTTATGTAAAAAGTATCAAGTTTGAGACTTTGAAACACTGTAAAAAATATATCCTTAAGATGAGCACAGCACATGGGATCCAATTTATATAGATTTATACAAAGTTAAATTTTGGGTTTGAGAATAACTCAAACCTTATAATTTATCTATTTGATAATCAAAATTTATAAAATTTAAAAATTTAGTTACAATAATACCAATGGTTACTTAACTATTTTAGTATATTTAAAAGCCTTTAGTTAATGCAAATAGGCCATTTTGAAAAAATTTCCTATATTAAGAGGTAATTTCACCACCATCCCAAACATGTGTCATTTGACTTTAACATGGTAACTTAAACTATCTTTACTTAGCTTTTCTAAACTTTAATACTATTAAAAATGTTCTCAATATTTTTTGATTTTCTTGCGCATCTTAAACATTATCACCAATGCCAACAAGACACATAAATAAAAAACACATTCACACAATAACTCAACCCATGTTTTTTGTTGATGCAAGATTATTCATGAGCTAAGATGATCTTGCATTATGTTAACTTGTCTTCCCAAAGTATAATATCATTACCTTAATTCCTTGAAATATTCCCAAGGCATATTTTTAAGAATGAGCAAAGTGGATTAGATGTTTATTCTTTGAGAAATGATACTGAGGAACCGTATAAATATGGATATAATCCATATATGAAAAAACTAAAATTTCATGATTGTCATTATTTTGGTTGATTATGTACAAATATTTACAATAAAAAATAATAATAGTTATCCCAACTGATGATGTTGGAAAAATTAGGGGTACTACAAGATGTGTTTAACTAGGTTGATGATGTCAAATAAAGGCATGCAAAGGAGATAATAGGGATAGAAGGGGGAACATGAATGTATATGGAAAATATAAGTTTATTTCATGATGAAATTAATGTGTTAGTAGTGTTGGTAATGCTTGAAAAATTATTTCATGAAGTTCCATGAGTTGATCCACCATGATCACAATGTACTCCTTTGGATGTACACTTTAGGATTTTAATGCATCAATGAGTCATAAAAATAGAGTTTTCATGATAAAAATATGTACATACAGGTCTTATTAGGAATTTATAGCTCTAACGAGTTGATTAGTTTATCTATCATTGTGTTTTTCCCCCATATCTCAAAGACATAGACGTCAACTATTATTAAATGTTTCCCCCGCATCAGTAACAAATTTAGTGAGCCTAGATTAACTTAACTCTATCCATTTTCTAGCCTCAATAGTGCATATTGGAATTGTAGGGTATAATTTATACCTAAATTTTGAGACTTTGAATACCTTAAAAATGTTAGGAGGATAATTATGCCTACCAGATACTTGAGTTAGTTTATTACCATGACAAAGTTCTAGCTTATCTAAAATGTAAATTTCTCAAGTGTAACATGTATAACAGCTCATAAGTATCACTTTCCTTAAAAGGAAGAGAAACTTTTGAGACTTTGAAAACCTCAAAAATGTGAGTAAAATCATTCCCTCCATGTATTTGAGGTGGTGTTGATAGCATTCCAATGTTTAGGTTTCTCCAAAATAAAAACATTCAAGTGAAACATGTATAAGAGTTGTCAGGGATTACTTTCCATAAAATGAAGAATAAATTTTGAGACTTATAAGAATAAAAAAAAGTGAGGAAAATAATCATGCATAATGCACACTTGAGATGGTGTTTACACCATACCAAATTTTTTGTTGGGTTGTATAAAAAATCTACTAAGTTTAGGATTTTGAAATTTTCAACAAAGATGATCTTAGGGAGGAGCACAACATGTGGGAAATATTTTTTTATATTTTAAAAACATGACGTAGAACTTTTTGCCTCTCACATACTTGAGGTAGTGATGAAACTAATCCAAGTGCATACTTATACCACTTTATCCATTTGGAAGTTAGACAAAATATATCATGTTTGGGAATTTGAAACACTGGGAAAAAAATCTTGGGATGAGCAAAACATGTGGGAACCAAAAAAATAGATTTTAATAAACCTAAAATTTGGATTCTAGAATAGATAAAACCTTTTGATTTTTCCTTTTGGGAATAAAAATTTCATAAATAAAATTTTTAGATAAAACAAGACTGACTATTATGTAACCATTATGGTAGTTTAGTAGCCCTGAATTAATCTACATATAAATAAATTTAAATGTTACCTACATTATAAGGTAGTTTATTGACCATCCCAAACAAGGGTCATTTAACCTTAAGATAGTGATTGAAACCATATTTAATTACCTTTTCTAACATATAAGACTCTTGAAGATATTCTCAAGATTGTTGTCAATAAGGAGAATAAGCCACACAAATAAAAATATGCACACAAACAAACACAAGAACTCAACTGATGTTTTTTTATGAAAGATAATTCATGAACTGAGATGCTCTTTCAACATGTTAAATTTTTTTCCCTTAGTATAATATCCTTACCCAAATTCATTGTAATCTTCATAAGGTATTTTTTTTTAATGAGTAGAGTCGATTAGATGTACATTATTTTATAAATGACAATGAGGAACCCTATAAATATGGATATAATCCCTAAAATGGAAAACTCAATTTTAGTCATTATCATCAGCTCAATCAATTATATACAAATATTTTTAGAAGAAACTAAAACATCATTGGCCCAACCAATGACTTTGGCTAAACTAGGGGCACTGTAAGATGCCATTAAATTTTATGATGATGATAAATAAATTCATGCAAAGGGAAAAAAGAGGTTTAGTAGAGTGAAATATGATAGGTGGATAAGATAATTTGATGTCATGATGATATGAAGGTGGTATTAGGACTGATAATGCATGAAAAATTATCTCATAAAGATCTATGAGTCAACTCACTATGATATGGTGTATTCCTTAGTACATATATTTAGGGATATTAATGCATTGGTGAGTCCTAAAAAAAGTTTATATAATAAAAAAATGTGTAAATATAGGGAACCCATTAGGCCCTTATAGATCTATTTAATTTATTATTTTATTTATCATAGTGTTGTTTTCCCATATTTATAAGACATAAATGTCAATAATGTATGGAAAAAGGTTTGGAATAATAAACTTATTCCAAAAATTAACATGTTTTAGTGGGCTGCTGCTCATAAAAAAATCCTTACTCAGGATAACCTTCAAAAGAGAGGGTTTACTTTGGTTAACAGATGTTTCCTATGTGGTTCAAAAGAGGAATTAGTTTCACACCTCTTTATCCACTGTGAGTTTGCCCAGGAATTATGGGGCACAATACTTAACAACTTTGGTATTGAATGGGTCTACAATTCTAACCTTAAAGAAGTAATTCTGAGCTGGAACCCAACCTTCACAGATCCCTGGCTTATGGAATTATGGAAGCAAGCTCTGCCATGTTTGAGTTGGACTTTATGGAAAGAGCACAATCACAAAATTTTTAGGGATCCTACTAGAAATGCTTCTCAGGTGTTTAACTCCTTTGTTAAGACCATTATGGAAAGTGTTATAATAGCTCATATTCGTGTTGCAGAGAAACCCCTATCTCAAATTGAAAGCAAAATTACAGCCAAATGGAAGGTTTTAAACCAAATCCCTAGGTATAATAACTCCAAAATACTACAGAGACTTAATACTAAATGGATCCCCCCTAAACCTAACTAGATGAAACTCAACTTTGATGGGGCATCTAAGTTGGATGGTAAAGCTAGTGGAGGAGGAATTATAAGGAATGATAAAGGATGGATGTCTGCTATCTATGCTGGTGGAATTGGATGCCAGAGCAACAACTATGCTGAAATAATGGCTTTTTAATGGCGATTAAAGTTAGCTATATCCCTAGGAATAAGGAACTTGAATATACAAAGAGACTCTAAGATGGTCATAAATGCCGTTAATAAAGCTTCAAATGTGGGAATCAAGCTAAAAGACATCATTATTGATATCTAATTTCTTTTACAAAAGTTTTCTGAAGTTGAGATTTCCCATACCTACAAAGAAGGCAATAGGGTCGCTGATGCTTGTGCCAACCTTGGGCAACAATTTTCAGGTTGAAGGGTGTGGCGACAAGGTGTTCATATTCCCTTAAAAATTTGGGAGATCATTCAAAAGGAGATGACTTGTTAGGAATGAGGCATATTGATGACCTTAAAAAGACCCTTGTTGATACCCCTAACTCCTTTGCGAGTAAGAAAGGCAAGAAGAGAAAGGTTGATGAAGAGGAAGAAAATATTAAAGAGACTATGGAAGGGACCCATACGAATTTAGGTAGGGCCACAGGGGGCCAAGGTGGCAAATCTCACAAGCCTTCCAAAATTAATAAGTAAGGATTCCCTTCGGAGTGCAAAGGTCAGGTGGATTGCTGGTAAACAGCCCTAAAGGCTAGACTGATTGATTATTTGAAAAGTGCTTCGAAAGAAGCAACCCAAGAGGAAGAGTTTGAGGAACTGGAAATATAGGAAATTTCAGAGAACACTAGAGGGAAGTAGGCTACTAGGGATTTTGAGGTTGCTGAGGAGCAAGGTGCTAACACTATGGGAACTGCTAACAATAAGGGGAAAATGTATGTCGAGGAAGCTGGTGAGGGCACTGAGAATGAAAATGATTGGAAAATTGAAATTGGGGCCCTGAAGGACCACATTCAGAAGCTGGAGAAGGTCTTCACCAAAGGGCTTCGTAATACAATTATGCTGAACATGTCTATGCTGGAAGATGTGGTAAATACTGGGTATGCTGACAATGTAGAGAATGAGAAACTCAATGATCTTATCAAATCAATAGTTATGTAAGGGGAGACCTCTCTAACTCTGGTCTTCCCATGGCTTGTGTTTTGTTTTTGTCTATTATTCTCGGCTGTGCCATTGTCTCTCTAAAGGCATTTTTTGTTTGTTTTCCTTGTCTTTTTTGACTGTATAGGGTTCGGCCCCTAGTTTGCCACCTTAATAAAAAAAAATTCAAATATAATGTTTCCCCCATGTCAATAACAAAGTTAGTGAGCATGGACTACCCCAACTATATTAATTCACTAGCATCAACAATGTTTGTTGTTACTACATGATATAATGTCTTCATAATGTTTAAGACTTGGTATATCTTAAAAATGCGAGGAAAATTGTGCCTACCACATATTTGAGCTGGTTTTGGTACAATACCTATTTACATGTTTATCTAAAATGTAAAGTTGTTAAGTGAAACATGTTGGATATATCACAAGGATATATTTTCATAAAAGTAATACCAAATTTTGACTTGGAAGACATAAAAAAATCTAAAGAGAATCATGTTTTTCATGTATTTGAGGTGGTGTCAGTAGCATGCCAAAGTAATTTTACCAAAAAAACATTGAATTGAAATATGTATAAGATTTTACAAGGATCAATGTATATAAAATAAATACAAAAATTTGATACTTTTAATACTATTAAAATGTGAGGAAAATAATAATTAAAGTCATGTACTCAAGTGGTGCTGATGCCATGCCAAAGTTCTAGTTTAATTTTACAAAAAATCTATCAAGTTTTGGATTTTAAAACTTTGAAAGGGATGATTCTTGGGATGAGCACAACATGTGATTTTTTTTGGGACTTTGAAAACATGACTCATAATTTTGTTTCTCATACATACTTTAGGTAGTTTTGAAACATGTCCAAGTGTGTGCTTTTCCACTTTCTCCAATTGGATTTTACACATAATATTTCAAATTTGGGATTTTGAAACTTTGGAAAAAAAAAGGATCTTTAGGATGAGAAAAAAATGAGGGAACCAATTATTTTGGATTTAAACAAATTTAATATTTTTATACAAAAATACTGACATTTTTGTAATCATTATTGTAGTATAGTAGCCTTAAGTTAATGTAGATAAATAATTTTGAAACTACTTATATTAAGGGTAGTTTTATAACTATACCAAATAGGGGTCATCTATCCTCAAGATGGTTAATGAAACCATATTTACTTACATTTTTTGACATGCAAGACTCTTGAATATATTCTCAATATTTTTGTCAATCTTATTCCATGTTTACAAGATTGTCGATAACGCCAAAAAATCACATAAATAAAATCATGTGCACACAATAATATAACCCATGTTTTTAGTTGATTAAATATTATTATACATGAATTGAGATGCTCTTTAATCATTTTAGCTTGTATTCCCTTAGTATAATCTCCTTACATTAATTCTTTATAATCTTACTAAGGTAGATATTTGATTATAAATAGAGTAGATTGGGTGTTCGTTCTTTTAGAAATGATAATGAGGAACCTTATAGATATGGATATAATCCCTAAAAGGAAAACTAAAATATAATAATTGTTTTAATGTGTCATAGTCACCCTTGATGTGAATTTCACCTTAGATACATGTGTTACCAATGTGTGATTTATTATGTGCACACAAATATTAAATGCATAATTAATATGGTAGTTATCCTCACATGTATGACATAGGTTAAGTGTAACTTGAGGAATGATCCCACCTTTTACTTCACAAAAAGTAATCTCTCTCTCACATCTTACTTTTGCTATATAATAAGCCCTTGTATTCTTATGGAATGTAATGGATCTTAGTGTCATTTCTTGAGCTAATGGAGATGTTTTCTTTTAGAGAGTCTTATCATGGTGTAATCACTATTGGTTTAACACATACATTATATATTATACATAACTAATATAATGTGTCTTTATTGGTGAGTGTCTCTATTGTTTTAATATTTTATCTTGATGATGTTTATGTTAGGGATCCATGGCTTGTGTTGTTCTTTTTAACATGGTATCAAAGCCATTTATAATATGGTACGAGAGCAGGTTGTCCTAAGAAGATCTATGATATTTTTTGAGAGGAGATCCATATAACTCTCAAAACTTAATTATTGGCAATATCATGATGATAAAGAGTAGATGAGGAGACTCAGACACTCCAAAGCTACCTCAGACACTCCAAAGCTTAATAATTATTAAGATTCAAGAAATAAGGACAATTTTCTCTCTCTTCATCAACTTTTATGAGAATTTTCTCACATGTACCATATATTTTACTTATATTTGGTTAATTCATTTAGGTGGATTCATATACCATTTGTAGATATATATATGGTAGAGTTTCATGGAAAATATTTCCAGCCAATCTTTTCTTGAGTTCTTTTTGTGAAAAGAAAATATTCTCATTGTATTCATAATGTCAGAGAAAGTAAGTTTGAAATTTCCTCTCACCTAAATCTAACACCATGAGCTCATTTTTTAAGCCATGTAAATCATGTTATACATATATCTACGAAATTTATAGGGGTAAGAATAAACCAACAAATAAGAAAACCTCTTTAGCTCATTTGGCTTGTTTTCAAAACACAAATATAAGTTTTAGCAGTGCATTATGATAATTTTTTAGCTCATATGTTTGGCTAAAAATTGGATATGGGTCCCTCTAGACAGTGTTTTTTCACCTTAAATTTTTCTTCATATGACATATTGGGAACTCTTGTAAGTGAATTTTTTCCTCATTTGGTCATTCTTACTTGAGGATTTTGTAGTGTCTTTTCTACACACCTATCACATTGACACTTTTAATGATATTATATTGCTTTGTCTTTGATCCCTTGTCAATAATAAGGGGTGTTATGTACTAATAATGATTCATTAGGAAGAGTGCAACAACGGTTAATGAGTGGAATAATTCTTTCCATTTGAATGTGTCACAATTCATTTATTTCCACCAATTAATGAAGAGAAGTGTGAGGAGGGGTAGAAATTCATGTTTTTTAGGCATCTTGATCAACAAAATATTATTCATCACTTCATGCACATTGGAGATGACATCATTATTGATGTGTGTCAAAGTGAATGTTAATGAGGACTTGCACTTATGTGTCAATAGAATATTATGCCTCTTCTTCCAACCTATCAACCAACCACTCTTCACCCACTCACTAATCTAACTAAAGTCTTTCATGTGCATCAAATTGATCATTTCACTAACTAGATTGTAATGCAGGGCATGCCAAAAGGCTCTATATTTTTTTGACTTAACTAAGATCTTATTGGAGATAAATGTCATGTTAGTGGGCATGTCTAGGGTTTTACTCATGAAGAGAGTTCCATTTTCCACCAAGGCCTCATGTGCTATATTTATGATGGTGATGATGGTTGAGATTTTTATAACCCACTTTAAGCATGAATATGGAAAGTATTGGATGTTCATTATCTAATAAATAATAATAAGGAATTTTTTAAATATGGATATAATCTCTAAAAGCCAAAATTCAAATTTAGTGATTATATAAAATATTTCTAGCATGAAATATTATATCATTTATCCAATTGATGATGTTAGTTAAACTAGGGAACTATAATATGTCATCGATTGATTTAAATATGTAAAATAAAGGCATGTAGAGGGATAAATATGGGTAGAAGATGGAACATGAACGTAGGGAGACAAGATAATTTGATGTCATGATGATGTGAAGGTGTTAGTAGGAATGGTAATGCATGCAAAAATATCTCACAAAGTGACACAAGATGGCCAACCATGATCCTGGTGTACTCTTTAGGGCATACACTTAGGGATATTAATGCATCAAAGAGTCTTACAAAATAAAGTTTCCATAAACAAAATAAAGGGTACATGCAGGGCCCAAAATTTCTATAAATAAAATAAAGTGTACATACATGTCCCATTGAGCCCTTATGGTTATAATGAGATTAATTAGTTTCTCTATCATAGTTTTTGTCCCCATATCTCTATAAATAATTTTCAAAAATAAAAATTTCCCTCACATTAGTAATAGAGTCAGTGAGCATGGGCTACCCAAACTCTATCCATTTTCTTTCTTGGGCAATACATGTTTCTACTACAGGGTAGGATGCCTGCCTAACTTTGGGCATAGTTATATCTAGGGTCATCCTCTCATATACATTAACTTATACTAAGGTCATATAGAATATAATAATGGCACTAATATATCTGATATGTTCAAGTTTTTTGTACAACTCACCAAGTATATATTGGGAAATGTAAATTAATGACCCTACTCAATTGTATTATAGTATTATGTCTCCATTTTAGTTTTAGGATAAAATTACTTATCACTTTATGGTGGCCATGATCACCATATTTAACCTATGTACTATGGGTATTATAATGCATATGGCTACTCCACCTTTGGTCACTTGAACTCATGCACCCACCATCTATCTTGTAGTTGTCATCAGATACCTTGGTATTTTATTATCCAATCTGTGCACCTTTAGATTTTCTATGCATCCTCAATATTAGATGCTTCCATATCTTTTTGAAGTGCATAATTCTACCCCTATACAAATATACATGGATTTAGGGGCCTAGTTTCATGTTACTCACCCAACCTCACTATGTAAAAAAGAATAATATCATGATTGAAAGACCATTTAGAGCCACTAAAAATATCTAGATCAAAATGTGTAAAATTACTCATTTTTATGAGTTTTCAAGAAACCTAATCTATTTTACCACCATTTTTCCCATCTTCATGTGATCCCCTTTAGTTCTAACTCTAGAAGTTTTAAAACAATTGTAGTCTAAATATACACTTCAACTTGATGAGTCTTGTAGTTTGTCACAATTTTATACAGTATCTATTTGATTGATCAACAACTTTGGGGATTCCATTCTTGTATACATATAAATCAATCACTTCTAATAACTTCATCATTATTAGTATTATCACATATTAACATCATACTAATATTATCCTTACATCACCATTCCAACATTTCCTCCACATTCCTTACATCATACTAAATTTGTCCCTCATCTTATCTAACTTTGCATTAATTAATCATCTTTTTAACAGTCATTTACCCCCTCATCAAATCCTCACAATTCTTAAGTAATTTAAAATTCCTTACCACCCACCCCTATCTAGTCTTTCTCACAAATATTCTTACTAATCCCCACCTAATCAGCAACTAATCTTCAATATTCATCTCTAATGGATTCTAAAATCCTCCACACACATTCATCTCTAGAATTCTCTATGAATTCTATATTCCTAGAAAATTTCATCCATTACTCTATATAAATGACCACATCTCTAAGAAAATTTCAACTTATGGCTTGAATAGATTCAAGCTTCAATCCTTCATGGTATTAACTCCTCTAAACAAATTCTCCAAATCATACCAACATTATAAATCAAGAACCAAGCATAAACTTGTCATTTGGGACACATCAGCTATATTTTTTAGGTTACCATTGGTTTGGTTTACGTGTGAGCGACTTTAAAATGTGGCTTCAACTCCCATAGTCATGAAATTGTCTTAATCAGTGTCCTTAATCGCTAGTTATTTTTAGACTTTTTGGGCTTTCCAAACTTATAGAAAAGTCATTATTAATGTTTTTCATAATTAGAAACCTTATCAATTATGATATCAACTTTGTTAATAATAGTAGTGAATTTGTGTACATAACTTCATTTTATGTGTAGCCTTAAAAAGCCTCTATTATAATTATTTTGAAATTAGTGGATTTGTAAGTTGTAATATAGACTTATCAATTACAATCAAAAATTTGTATAGTTATTTCAGGTCTTTGTTGGTTTTATGAAGTTGTTACTAGCATCACTTTGTAATCTGCACATTGTCAAGTTCATCATTTTTATTTTTTTTGAATGACTCCTAAACAAAATCTAATTTTGGGTTAACTAGATCTTAAAATTTTCATAATTAGACTATGGTCTATTTATAATCAGTAATTAATAACTAATCTATGTGAAATTGGTTTTGGCTTATTTTTGTTGTATCTAATGTTATTTTATGTAGGCTTATAAGGTCTCTACTAGTAGAACCTAACATTAGTGTCTTTGTTAACCCCAATAGTGACTATGTCTATGCACATTTTTATTTTTATTTTTGATCAAATTTTGTATCTAACATATTCCTAATAAGCTTTGACCTAGATTCTATTCTATCTAAGAAATTCATGTCTTTGTCTTACTCTATTTGTGCCATGTGCAAGTTTGTAACAAAGTCACGACTCTGTAGGGTTGATATCAATAGCTTTGTCACATTGACTATAAACTTCATCAAAGAGATTAATCAGTTTCTCAGGTATAAAATTTTATTATTTTTACAAAGGCACTATAATTTTTTTCATAATTAACATATTTGCTGATCAAAATAGTGGATTTTTATTATAATAGATATTTTGTCAAACTAACCCATGCTTGATTCTATATTTATCTATGTAGAATCAGATTTGTAGTGTTTAGAAGCAGATTTGTTATCTAACTATGTTTTTTTTAGATTTAACTTTTAAAAAAAACTAAAATTTAACTTTTTTTACAAAATATATCTAATTGTGCATATAATTAGCTTTGTCTCATGGATAAGCTGCTTTATCTTGTACAAGAATTTATGTTTTGATATAGCCCTTTTTGTAGGTTTACCCTTGAAGAATCCAATCTAAAAACTGATAACAACTTATTTGAAAGGTTGTTTGTCTAGACTTGTCATTTTAAAACCATTTCAATATATTTTATTATCACATCTTAATATAGGTTAATTAATCAACTTATTTTTTTGTGTGTCTAAATTTATTGTAATTTATTTTAAGTTTTTATTGTTTTATTTTCACCCAAGGCTAAAACTATGTATGCTCTCCCTTGCACCCATAGGGTAATTCTTGGGGATCAAAAATAGTTGATAAGCCTCATTTTTTAAAGGGGAAACATAATGTGCAATTTATCCCCATAAACTTATCATAGTCTTAATGGGATTGTGATGTGGATTTTACCACCACAAAAAAAAAAAAAAAAACTTTGTGTTTTGGTCGAATATAAATATCAAGGACAAGTGTCACTAATCTAAGAAAAACTCCTCATATAATATTTTTTTAAGTGATGCACTAAAAATCCAAGACATAGGCATCAAACAACACCTTACATAGAATCATGGCCCACATACTATAAGGTGTTTAGGGTTCTCCCTTAGAAATCTTATTAAACCTACAATAAAACCTATCATCTAGAATAATAATCCATGATATGGTAAATAACATCTTCAAAGATCACTCACCATGTATAGATGGTGGGAGAGGGTTGGGAGACTAATCTAATCACCTCTCATCATGATTCATTGTGTGGGTTAGGTGTTTAGTTGCACTCATGTATCAGTCACTAGTTATAGGCTTGTGGGTTTCTTGATTTTGTTTGAGTGTTCTCATGTCCATTATTATTTTAAAACCTTAAACCTTACACACCAATTAATTACCTAGTCAAAACATAATCCTAGGTTAAACTTAATCCCTTATCCAATCTTCGTTAGACAATCATCATCTTATCTTATATCAAAACCTTATCACCCATAATCATACCTAAGCTTAACTTAATCATCATCTCATATTTTCTTAGTCAAACGTTATCATCTCATCTTGATCATGTCTAATCTTGCTTAAACATCAAGTTGTTTATTCAAACTCATCTAAGACATAGTCGACACTATTGAGCTAGTTTAAATGTATCTCAATCTAGTCACCCTTATGACAATAGTCAAAACATGTTATCACTATAAACCTTATCTACCTTGAGTAAAGTTGTTTAATCCATTGCCTTTATCTATTCATTATTAAAATTTAATATTAAGGATACACTCCTTTGGTCAAATATTATCATCTCCTCACCATACTAATTTGAAATCAGCACATGTCATTAGTTTATCACTCTACTAGTTTGAACTCAATACATATAGTAATTTCTTCATTATACTATTTTTAATCTATAATCCATTGTCACCTTCCTAGCACTCATTATTTTAGTTTGAATCTAACACCCATCATCATCTTCCTAGCACCCATCATTGTGTTAGTTTTAAACAAGTAACCACCATTAATTAAAGACATTATCAAATTATAAAAACCTAGTCAAACTTAGGGTAGCATACCCTATCATTATCTCAATAAATCATACTAGCTCAAATATTCCAAAATATTTTTCTCAAGAACAATATCAAAATATGAGTCCAACCAAGACATAGGCATCCTTTCATCATCCTAGGCAAGTCATAATTCAACCCCCACCTAAAGTGTAACCATTTAATTACCTCATCAAACAACATCACTTATAGTCTAAGCTTGTTCATATCCCTACTTATCAACCAATCATCTCTAGTCATGTCAAAAAGTCTACATGCATCTTCAGTCACCAACCAAGTCAACCATAAAATTATCTTGGTCCACGTTGGCAAACTCACCATAATTTTTCTTGAATCTAAACGTAGTCAAGTTGATTCATACACTCCATAAAATCAAATCATTCAAGTCGTCTAATCTATCTTGAGAAAATCATTTCATCATTTGATCTAGTCTAAACCAAATCAAGTTAATATTATCCAAGATTAATTATGACCTAGACACATCTCTTTACCTAGTCAAATATATCCCCCATATTAGTCAAATACAAGAGATTATTTTAGATCATCATCAAACTTCTAATAAAGTTCAAATGTCAAACATTTATCTAGAACATGTCCAAACCTAACACATCCATTTGACACCTATCACATCCCATCAAATGTCTCACAACACAAAATCAAACTAGAAGTAAACCTTCATCAAATTGTCTAAGATATGATTATGTCCCAAACATCCAACTATTATCTCCCAATATTTATCTTTCAATCCCCCATACCATTATATTTGGGTTGATTAATCACATCATCCATATTTATTCCATCATGATCCATGGCCTCCTAAATAGATTTGAATACCATTCTATTTGATAATCATTTATTTTCCAACAAGGATACATTCCTTTTGCAGTTCTTAGAAATGGGTGCCTAACTTCCTACAGACTTTGGACCCCCAAACGTAAATTACCTCATAAACAATAGTCATCTATTCCTTCCACATTAGTGCTAGTCTACCAGTTATAGTCTTAGTCATGACACCCACTATCACTCTAGAAAAGGTAATTATATACTAACCACCCCATAAAATCCCCTAATCCATGAAAATTCCATCATTCCCTTATATCTAGTCATTATTATGCCCAAAAAAAATTTGGTCTCTATTCAAATGCTTCCATGTACAAGCCAAGATGTGAAAAGTGATAAGTATATCTTTGGAAGCATCTTTCATCAACTCGCTCCCATAAACATGATCATCTACCCACACAAAAGGCCTCTTGATATGACCAAACCTAATCCCTCTTAGTATAGATATCACCAATACTTTTAATACCATGGAACCCATCGGCATTCTATTAATAGATGGTACAATTTCAAAATTTACATCCAAGACCTAATATATTGTGGTGACATAAAAATTGAGAATGAACCAAATGAATCCATGTCAAAGAGTGAGAAATAAGGGATATGTTAATATTCATTTCTTGATAATGGTCAAACCCTTCCATTTCCAAACTAAGGCCAATACAACGAACCCATATTCAACAAAGAATAACCCATCATTCACCAACCATCCACTTTACATACATTGCATCAAATCCCTCATTTTTAGAAATCCCTTCATCTCAAATCATCTATCACTAAGTAAAAAGTGAATAAGGTACTTACAAACAATGATATCTAATAGGTATTTCTTGTGGCCACAATCAAAACCTCATCTATCAATAACATCACAACATCAATATCATCTATAGATTTAGTGTCAGAGTCAGAGTCAAGATTAGTATTAGGATCAAATCCATCATCAACATCTGAATCCATATCATATTCCACATTAGAATCATCATCCTTTACAAGTTTTGAAGATCATGTTAACACTATTCTCTTTAAGGATGTCTCTATTTTTACATTCAATTCAAATCTCAACCATCAACAAGGTGTGTCTCTTTATTCATGTTAGGATGATGAAGTCATAACATCAATTATGGGAATTCAAAATGACTTCTCAACTAATAATTATGAGAATGGATTTGCCACCACCTTCGATGCTTATCTTATGGATAGATTCAACAACCTTAGTGATCATTTCATGACTATTGAGGATATTTTCTCTTAAATTGAAATTGGATATCTTATGAAGATCATGTTTACCATTATCCACTCATTGATAATACCAATCCATCCCCTTCACCTTCATTCATCACTTATCCTTTTATTTCCATAAATCATCATTATCTTTAATGGAAACATACAATATCATGAATTTTTGGACCCTTATCAGAGCATTTTTTAATGTGACAAATCTATCAATAACCATTATAATAGTCCAATAAGAAAACATAATGTTAAATACGTCTTTGATCCTTCACTAAATCAAAATAAGTCAAAAACATAGCAAAATCAAAAAACATCTCCCCCTAGTGAAAACCTCTTTGAGGTGTTATGGGACCATCAAAGAATCATCAATAAAGTAAAAAATCATTTTCCTTTGGAAACACCTTCTTTAAGGCACCATGGGGAATTTAAAGTCAAATAAAAAAGAATCCATGGCACCAATTACCAAATAAATAAGAATCAAAATTACTATGGTTGATAATATTCCAAATACTCACACTAGAGAACATAAAGTTCAAAAGTATTGGATCCCTTAAAATCTCTTTTTACATGGTAAAAATCAAGAACAACATATCAAGCATATCCCATGGCATGTGTGAATACTATTCCCAACTCCCAATCACCCATCATACCTTCATATCACAAATCATACCCTAATATCCATATCTCTCTAGGAAACATCATTTCTTGTAAGGGCTAATATTTATGGAGGAATCAAAATCAAAAGTCAATAAAGGTCATGATGGTTATCTAGGACTAGAATTACTTGTATATTAATGTCATCAACATCATGTATCTCTCACATTTCTAACATGAAGAGATGACATCAAATAAGCTCATCCCTGTAGATTATTTTGAATATTTTTATTCAAAAAAATCCTAAAAATGAGATTTTTTTTCAAAAGGTAGATTAAATAATATTTGTCCAATGGTGAAAACTAATTTTTTAGAACCTTAGGCAAGTACCATGATGAAAACTAGTTTTTTGAATCATGTAAACAATTCATTGTTTGCATGTACCTCAAAAATTAAGGGGATATCCACATCATCCATGCATTCATATACTAACAACTCTCTTCAAACAATATTTATTTATCATATCCCACCATCCTTACCTATCCTAAGTATCCTATGTCATCCTTATCCATCATGTTTCTCATCCTATTATGCATGTCCTTTATTCTCATCTTGACATTAATAAAGGAGTGTAATATGTATTGTATAGTCATATAAAATGTCCAAATTGGTAGTTTTAGTGTGGCTTGTGACATCTCATCTATAGGTCCTTTTTACATGCTCTTGTGACCCTTATAGACACCTTTTAGATCATTCTCATTCAAATCAAAACTTTTGAATGATCATTCCACCTCAACCAAGCTATATTTCCTAGGCCAATCCTATCCCCCTAGGTCCTAAAACTATAGGATAGGAGTGCCTTACTTGGACTATAGCATTGGACCTTAGGGTCTCTTATTTTTGGTGCTTCTATCCATTTTTACTTTCAGCCCAAACAATCATTTTCATCTAATTCCTATACTTCATTATGTTAGCCTAGCATGAATAAATCTAACCCATGACTAATTGTTCCCTATAAAAGCCCATCTAAAGCTCATTTACAAATGGAGGTGACGAATATTATAAAGCAAGTAATAATACAAACAAAGGACTAAGGAAAACTTCCCTATCTCTATATATAGTCATCCAACATAGATACAAACACATTCAAACCCTTACACCAGTCCCTAATCACCTCAAGCACTCTTAATTTGGCATTTTGCATCTACATTACACTATTGCACAAAGCACATTAAGTGGGAGAACTACATATGACTTGATATCTTTTTAGAGTATTGGTATGTAGGAAACATACCCACAAAAGGTGTGTGAATCACATGTTCAATGAATCTTATACACACTAACCGCCCCCCTCTTTCTCAAGTTTTATCAAGCACAATGAAGGTTTAGGGTTTTAAAGATTAATCAGGTCTACAAGGAGTTTCTTTGATAACCAACACTTAAGATTTCATAGGTAGGCTCACACAGGCACAATAGACAAACCTAAAAAGTTTTAGGTCCTTATGAGTAGTTTGGACAACAATTGTAAGATTGGACTATAGAAATGGACCCCAAAGTGTCCTATTTTTAGTGTTCCTATCTTTTCACCAAATGAAAGCTAGATCCAAGTTTACAACATTGTCCCAATCTTGCATAGCCAATTTTAGACCCTGTATCATCTATCTCAGCCCATTTTTATCTAATTCATTATTTCTCCTTGTTTATTTTTATTTTTAAAAAGGTAAAAAAGATAGATAAATTATACAAATCATGATTGTAATTATTGAAATATTCATTACTAATTTATTAATCTAAACCCTTAACTAAAATAGGAATAAAACTCCATTATTCCCAACAAAATTTAAATCATTCGGTGAACCCAACTTACTTTTTTTATGCAAAAAACCCTAGAAACCATAGGGAAAATTCATTTTGATTTTTTTAATATTTTTTTATTTTTCCTAAATATTTAAATTAGAATTTTACATTAAATTTTTAAAAAATTACTATAGTAACTTTGAAAATCATTTTCTTTCAAACCCTAGCTACATACACTAGGACTCTTTTCTTTCTTGAGGTATCACCTTACATTTAAATTATATTTTACATATAAAATCAAAAATGGATCTCACTTATTTCAAAATATTTCTTACAAATAATAAGGAATTCATACTTGTTCCTATCATGCATATGAATGATGAAGTCTACTATATGTTAGTACAAATATTCATTCTTTCCATTTTATGCTTACTTTTTATAATATGGAATGATATTAATAAATTCATTTCTAAACATGTTAAGATACCTCTTACCTCACCTCCCTTAGAGCCTTTATCCCATGCTGAGTCATGTTGCATTATCGATTTTATCTTCCCTAGGTCCCTACCCATCACCATAGATTCTAATTGACACCCTTTGTCCCTCCACCACCTTGACCTATTGATTATATATGCTCTCCTCTTGTAGCCACTACTAGTCTTATATGGCTAGTAGATAATTTGGTAAAAGCTATTATTCAACATGCTACCATGCCTCCCCCACCTAGTTAGGAACCCTACCACCCTCCTATTACTTCCCACCCCAAGATCACCCCACCTACATAAGCAAATCCGCATAAGGAATATGATATTTTCAATCAATTGAGAAACACATCAGCTAAGATTTCCATGTTAGAACTACTTCAGAAAGCAAATGTGTTCAAAGACATTTTTTATTAGGCACTCACTCAGACTTCTATGCCCATCAATTTAGAACCTTCTTATTTTGCATCAGTGGTCAACACATTAAAAACTATAGAAGATGTTATTTCTTTTGATCCTAAGGACGTGCCTTCTCATATAGTTATTGATCAAAATTTACCACTATTCATATAAACTCAAGTCAAAACTAGTGCAGTTAAGAGAGTTCTAGTTGATAGTGGTTTTAGACTTAATATATGTAATATTATATTTTTACAGACCATGGGCATAGATATGGAATCTATAAAAAATTAATATAATAACATTAGAGGGTTTGATGATATACCATGACAAACATTAGGCACCACTGCTTTGGATATCATGGTAGGGCCCAAAACCCTCTCTACATAGTTCTAGGTCATGTTAGGTCCTCTTTATTATACCATTTTACTTAGATGACCTTGGATATATGTTATGGGGGAAGTTACTTACACTCTTCATCGATGTGTTAAATTTATCCATAAAGGATACTTATACACATGCCTAGCAGATAACCAACCATTTGGATATTGTAAAATTATAGAGTCATCTTCGACTATTTCACTAGATGAGACACCTCATATCATAGTTTAGTCACCTCCACATTGCATTTCTCTTGACCAAATACATACATATGAGGTATGAGATACTAACACATCTCGTACTATTTCACTTACAGTTGTTTCTTCAACTCTAGATACTCAGCTAGTTATAGTAGCTTTAGCCATTCCATATACTCCATCAGTCATAGTTCCTACACCTGTTATAATTACATAATCACTGATAATAGTTATATTAGTCCTAATTGATTATATAGATACAATTACTCAGGTAATCACAGTCACTCCATCAGTTATAGATATGCTTACAACACTATCATCTTCTACTACCATAGTTGATGAGACTCCCATAGCACAGCTACCCCTTGTGGTAAATTCTATGTTACCATATTTTCATGATGTTGATATATATTCCCAAGTTAATTTAGATGATGATATGACACCCACACTCATAGATGACTATTTATGTGGATTGAGCTTTACACTAGTTATCCTAAGAGAGTATTGAGTTGACTCTAGATCCCTCATCACACATCCTGCATCACTCTTAACATCTCACACTACATTTTAAGGATATATTACACATTCACAACCATAGATAGGTCACTTGGCACATATAATTCACATGGTTACCTCTATGGATATATAGCTAGTCATTCAGAATCAAGTAGGTAGCACACAACATCAACCATAAATTATGCTACAAATGTTACTTGATCATGGATTAATCACACTACCTATAATATGACATAAATCCATTAACAAGTTATCATGGTAGAATGGTCACCCATTTTTTCTCTTTCATAGAATCACATTCCATGACATTGACTCATATATAGCTTTACAACAAATATTGGATAAATTATAGGTTCAAGATATTATTCAAATTATATCACCACTAGCACATGCTCCACCACTTCCACTGAAGTCGTCTACTACCAAAGCTAAATGTCCTAGAGGAAAATTAATAACTTCACCACTAGAGAAACCTTTAATTTTCCTTTGATAGGATGACACCACCATGAGTGATAGATATCTAACTACATAAAGATCACAAATCTTACTGACACTTGAGGAGATAGCCACTATGTATATAGAGTTTATGACATATGATGATACTTATGATGATGATATTGAGGCATTTGATGATGGTCATGATCCATTCCTCCATCTCAGTCCCTAATAGGCTCCATCTTTGAACCCTTTACCCCCTCCATCTTAGTCTTTTACTTCATTTGTGTACATACTGATTTACTTACATTTCATTGTATATAGTTTATTTCAGCTTATTTGTACATAAATTTCTCAGCTTACTTGTACATAGTTTTTATTTTCACTTACTTGTACATAATTTCATTATGTTTTATTTTACATATCTTATTTCAAAATACCAAAAACAATATAACATGACAAAAATACAAAAAACATCCAAATATTTCAAACTCTAAAAACATTCAAATAAATCAAAAACAGTTCAAATGTATGCATTATCCATGCTTTACATTTATACTACCATTCTATACTTACATTTTGTTATTCTATGCTATTATTTGTTGATTTATCTACATTACCATGCTTCACTTGATCTTCTTTTAGTGTGTGCAGTGACACCCAAAATCTTTGATTGCTTCACTCTAGCCATTAAGGGGACTTCTTAATTCTACATACAAGACATACATCGACATATCTACGCACTAGGGGTATCTTATACATGACTACACCATCCAGGTTATGTCATTCTTATAACACACACTCTAGTTATCATTTTGATGTACATTACTTACTAGCTTACATAAATTACTCTATCGATACTCACTAGTATATAGCACTTATGTATTTCTTAGCATCTACTTAGTCTTGTGCTACATGTTTTTGTATACTTTCATTTCTTTTTTTGATTAGTTATATTTTATTATACTTATAGCATTTACATGCCATCCTTTCTTGTTTTTCATAGCTAGATGTGATTACTTTTCTCAATTCCTATCTTATCTCTTGGATGTACCTTAAGACATTTTCTAATGTCCTTTGCCTATACTCCTCCATGTGCTTGTGTCCCTCATGCCAACCTTGCTTATTTTAAATTATATGTGTATGTGGCATTTGAACATGCCTTGTATACTTGATTTCCTATTTTGAGTGGCATGTGCCCATGTCCCTTGTTTTCTTGGCCCCTTGGCCACTTTTATATGCTTCTTGTTTCTTTCCTTGCATGCTTTTTTAATTCTAAATTTTTTGAAATACCATGATCCACAACATGCATTATCTTGATTTCTTGGATGCCATAATGGACATCATGCTCCATTTCTCCTTGAAAACTAACAACTAACCAAAATTTTAGTTTTAGTTCAGTATACTACACATGATATTACATTTTTACATCTATTTAGGCATACCCCTATTGATCTAACAATCTCTAATATAAATTAAGTTATATCTTGAGACATATCTTTGATTATCATTGCCATATTATGTATTTTCATATCATAATACACTTGCATGAATCTTTCTTCTAAGGACAATCATTGTAGGGTCTTCATTCTTACCCTTGAAGAGGGGGCAAAAAATAGGGGTTTTGTCATAGAGATCAAAGCCCTCTATCGGTAAAAAATTAGTTTTTAGAACACTCAAAACAATATTTAGAATTCCAACCAGGTAGAATAAACCAAAAAGATATTAATAAACATAGAACAATGATCAAAAATAGTAAATGACAAGAGAACCATATTTGGACTACAATACCAGATAGTAAAGTGTCTTATTTTTAGTGCTCCTATCTAAATAGCAAAAAACCCAATTTTTTTAGAAATAGATAGAAAGGTAAGTTTAGTTATAGTTTTGTCAGCTATAGTTCAATTTAGATTGGGTAGTTTCAATACAATTTTCTTTAGAGAATCCATATATAGGGGGCATCATGCATGACATGATGGCTCTCACTTCTAGTTTTAGATTGGGTAATTGGTACAAATTCTAGATCAAAATCCATGTTACAAACATTAGTGATTAGGGGTAATGTGCATGGCACATTTGCCTTATTTTCTTTCTAATTCATTACATTACCCAAGTATTCTCAATAGTTGTGTGCCTTATTCCATCTGTAGGAGGTTGGTATCATTTCAGAGTGGCTTTCATATAAGCCTAGTTCCCAGTTTTAGAGTGGATTTCATACAAGCCTAATCTCCACCTTTTAGAGTGGCCAAGATTGGCCTAGTTCTTAATACACATTTAGATATCCATGCCACATTATCAGATTATAGAGAATTCATGGGCTTTAGGATCCATCTAATATGACACACATTCATACCAGTATAATTTCATAGCTTCACTTAGTGAGAAATGATGGAAACAACGGTTTTTGAGCCACCTACTCAAATAGATTGGACACATAGTCCAAACATTAATCACCACATGCATGATACATAACTTCACTTAGTGAGTGATAATAGAGCCAAAGGGCCAACCTTTGTATTCTTGAGACACTCTCAGGGAATTGAGAAGTCAACTTTATTCATGATGTTAATCTTAGTATAGAACATACCCAACATATACCCAACACATACCCAACATCATTCATCATAACACATCTCCATGGGCTTCATCTTTATAGGTAAGTTCAAGTACACTTTTATTTTTTTCCTTTATCCTAGTATTTCACTTTGCTACATCACTAAAAAAAGGGGGGGAAATGTAGTCATATTAAAGTTCCAAATTGGTAATTTGAGTGTGGTTTGTGACATCCCATCCATAGGTCCTTTTTTCACACTTTAGTGACCCTTCTAGGCACCTTTTCAATCATTCTTAGTCAGCTCAAGCCTTTTAAATGATCATTCCAACTCAGCCAAGCTACATTTCCTAAGTTAATCCTATCCCTCCAAGTCCTAAACCTATAGGATAAGAGTGTCATACTTGGACTATAGTGTTGGACCCTAGGGTGTCCCATTTGCACTTTAATCCCAAATGATCATTTTCATTTGATTTATATCCTTCATTATGTTGACCTAGTGTGAATACATCTAACCCATGACCAATTATTCTTTATAAAATCTCATCCAAATCTCATTTACAAATGGAGATGACAAATCTTACAAAGCAAGCAAGAATACAAACAAAGCACTAAGTAAAACTTCCATATTCTCTACATATAGTCACCCAACATAATTTCAAACACATTTAAACCCTTACACTAGTCCCTAATCACCTCAAGAATTCTCAATTTGGTATTTTTCATCCATATTACACTATTGCAAAAAGCACATTAAGTAAGATAACTACACATGACTTGATCCCTCTTCAGAGTATTGGTATGTAGGTAGCATGCCCACACAAGGGGTGTGAATCACATGTTTATTACATCTTGCACACACTAGCCCCCTCTCTTTCTTAATTTTTATCA
The DNA here is from genome assembly GCA_037957365.1 of Torreya grandis. Taxonomy (NCBI): domain Eukaryota; kingdom Viridiplantae; phylum Streptophyta; class Pinopsida; order Cupressales; family Taxaceae; genus Torreya; species Torreya grandis. Next base: position 912,633 of record JARHVA010004958.1, on the reverse strand, counting down.
AGCATAATGAAGGTATAGGGTTTTTAATTTTACTCAACTCTACAAGGAGTTTCATCGACAACTAGTACTTAAGATTTCATAGATAGGCTCAATAGGCACAATGAACAAACCCAAAAAGTTTTAGGTTTCTACGATCAATTTGGATAAAAGTGGTAGGATTAGACTATAGACCTAGACCCCAAAGTGTCATGTTTTCATTGCTCTTATCCTTTTTCCAAATGAAAGTCAGGTCTAGGTGTATGATACTGTTGTAGTCTTGTACAACTAGTTTTAGACCCTGTATTATCCATCTCATCCTGTTTCTAACTAAGTCATTATTTATCTTTATTTATTGTTATTTTTAGAAAGGTAAAAAGAGAGATAAATTATACAAATCAAGATTGTAATTATTACAATATTATTTACTAATTTATTAATCTAGACCCTTAATTAAAATAGGAATAAAACTCCATTATTTCTAACAAAATTTAAATCATATTGATATAAGTTATTTTAACATCTTAAGATATCCTTCGAGAGTCATTTTGATGATAAGACATCTAGTTCACTCATGATGCAATTTGCAGAGATCCTTAGTCCATTCCTCATTACCCTTCATCCCTTTTGTGCATCACCTAATTCCTTTCATAAATCCATGCACCATCATTCCCCATCTAGTTTCTAGGTTTGGTGTTCTCTTTGCCAGTAACCCCATTTTTTAAATACATATTTTTAAAAATATCCTAAAAATTATAAATTCCCAAAAGCTAAAAAATTATAAAATCCTGAAGATCTAAAACATCTCAATCTTTTTGTTTTATATCTTAATCCATCCATATCCCTATGAAAAATTCTTATCCTAGTCAAAATTCACATCATAAACATCACTTTGTCATTAATATCCCATTTCAACCTCATAAGACTTAGTCCAACTCATTTCCTATCACTCATCATAATCCTATAAGCTTTCTCAGTAGTAAAATCATAATCACCCCTTTTGCATAAGTCAACCTCACTATCAGATCATGTTATCAACCCCACTATGGTCAACCCATCTAAAATTAAGAAAATCCTATCTAATATCTTATTTGAGCTAGCTTTGTTAAAATCAACTTTAAGTTGGGTCAACCATGACCTAGTCAAACTTAGTCAAATCACATCTTTGCTAGCTTAAAACCTAGTGGTCATGAAATTATAAGCTTGTCTTATATCCCCATCTAAGACAAAACAAGTCAAACTTAGGGTTACATTACCCTAATCTATCTCAACATCAATTAGCACCCAAACTAAAGTCAAATTTACTTAAGGATACTTTCTCCAAATCTCATTACCCATCACATTTCAAGTAAAAAATTTGATCAAAGCAAGCTTATCAGTCCTTATCCATCAAATCATTACAATCATCCAAAAAATTTAACTACATGGATCATATCATTTATTGGGAAAAACCAATTCACATTGGCTCATATTTTGACCACTCATATCTTAGGCTTTCATCAGGATAACAAACAAGAGATTGATCACTTAATAATAATACATTTTCTAATCTACATATAGATATTTGTGTGATTTACTTATATGATGTTTGAATGTGTGTGTGTGTGTGTGTGTGTGTGTGTGTGTGTGTGTGTGTGTGTGTGTGTGTGTGTGTGTGTGTGTGTGTGTGTGTGTGTGTGTGTGTGTGTACTCATATATGTTCATCTACTTTTCTACATATATTTAATTTAGTGTCTTTTGTTAGGCATTCTATGAATATATTTTTATATATTTTTATCTTATCACTTTGTCTTGTATCATATTTGTATAAAGACATATGGCAAACATGTCATCTTGAATCCTTATAGCAATTGTTCATTATGCCACATGCTACTTCTACACACTTTATTTTTATCTTTGTTTCTTTTATGTTATTCAAACATGCACTTTGGAAAAATAGCATCATGATTACATGCATGTCATGTTGCATACTACCTACTGATACATTAAAAAGGATTGCATAATATAAATGGATGAAGACTGTGACAATACAATTCCACCCCCATCAACAAACTATCATCATCAAATCCAAATCAATTATCCAAACAAATAATCCTATACTCTATCAATAAAACTAATAAAATATAATCACTAAATTGAGCATCTAAGCTTAATCATCTATCTTGCATCTAACCATATCTAACAATCACGATCATAACTAATCTAAATTTTTTTTAACATCCATCACCCTCATCAATCCTAATATGTCACTTTAGGGAATCCTTAGGGCATCATCATCATCAAATCTATCCTATCATCTATCATCACATCACTCCCTTTTGTGAATAACTACATTAGTTTGAGGTCTTTTCAAACTATGTAGTCAATGCCCAATCACATGGGTTCTTTGAGGTTATATTGAACACAAGCATATAATTTTCTATAATTATCCATCTTACTCTCTATCTCATCTTTCAAAATCATTCTCACTCACATCAATCCAATCAACTATCCACTCCTCTATCCATCCTATTTAATCCTATCAAATCCTCCATCATCATTATTTCATACATCAATCAAATCCTTGAGCTATGATATCAATCAATTGAATAAATACCACCCACTCAAGTCACCTCCTAGTATTTTTGTTCATTATCCCACACCTATCAATTGAAACCAACAAATCATGACATATATATTTTCTCCCATCACTCATTCATAATTAATGAGTGATCATTCCATCATTTAGGGACATGTCACTCCCCACTAATTAGTCGAAATTGAGACCCATAACTCTCCCAAGAATGTGTCTTTGACTGGGATATGTCTAAATCTTGAATTTCTCTCATCATTTGAATTTTTTGGTTTCCTCCCTCGATTAGGGCATGTTCAATGATGTAATTTTATCATCTCTTACTCCCTCACATGTGTCTTTACCAGGGAAATTATTAATATTAATCACATCATAGCTCATTGATTGATAGCATTGAAACACAATCATCCCTATCAATAACTTATAACACATATATTGTGACATCTTTTTCATCTAGTAATCATATATTATCTTGTCCATCACATCATTATTCCCTCTTAAGGAGAAGTACATCATCTTGAGGTCTATATGGACTATGTAAGTAGTGTTTAGTCACATGAGGTGTTTGAGGTTAACTCATTTGTAATCATGTTAACAACATATAACATCCAATATCAAATCATTTATCCAATTCATCCATTGTCTTAGTAAAATTTAATATCTAATAAATTTACCCATCATCATCAATCCTCTAATCTAACTTATCATATCTCATCACACCTTCCATCCTAGGGAGAACTACATCAAATTGAGGCCTTTTTAGACTATGTAAGTAGTGTTTGGTACTTGAAGTGCCTAAGGATAGCTCAAATACCTTATTCACTTCTTCCCTTTCATCCCCAAGTCACTCAATTCCTTTATTTTTCCTCTCCATCACATCATTTTATTACCATTCAACCTATGATTTTAGTCTCACCCATTGAATCATCATCAAAATTCTCATTTTTTGGATTATGGATCTCCCAACATGAGTCCTTTCCTAGATACATCTAAAATTTGGCACCCTCCCATAAAAACTTGTCAATTTCTTGATTTTCAACCACATCTCTTTTTGGCATGTGTCATTTCCTTGGATATGTCAAAATCTTGTGAACAATCATCTATTTTGACTAAAGCTATCCCTATCATGTGTCTTTGCCTTGGATATGTCTACATCTTATGGCCCATCATATATTTTGACTATATATCTAACTACATGCATATTTTCTTTGGATACATCTAAATATTGTAGTAAATTATTCAATCCAAGCATGTAACTCTCCCAACATGTGTCCTTTCTTGGGATATGTCTAAAGCTATTATCCTTTTATAACCATCTTATCATGTTACTTCCCATTTCGGGTATGTCTATAGTTGTGACACTATCATTTTATTCTCCCTCTCATGTCTTTGCCAAGGGAATTATCTATTGGTGGCTCATTTCTACAGTTAATTTTCTCTTTTACCCCATGTCTCGCATCTCATCCGCTCCTTATCATGTCCTTTTATCCATCCCACCCATTATTCCCTTTTGTGTGGACATACATCTTGTTCATCTCGGTATGACCCCTGAATGGGGTATAATTTATCCTCTAATTTACTAACATCCATGACTATATTTCTTATGTGAAATACCATTACTCTTCTTCCAGTCACAATGCCCTTCTAAAGAGGGGTAAAATGTATACATCTAAAATTGATCACATATACTAATTCTAACATTATTAGCATCATCACACATTAAAATCATACTAATATTATCCATGTATCACCATTATAACATTACCTCCACATTTCCTACATCATACTAAATTTATTCCTCATCTCATCTAACCTTTGCATAAATTAATCTTCTTTTAACTTGTCCTTTTCCCCTAATCAAAACCTCGTAATTCTTAAGGAATTTGAAATTTATTACCACCTACCCCCATTAGCCTTTCCTACAAATTCACCTATTAATCCGCACATAATAACCAAATAATATTCATTATTCATATTTATTGTATTCTATAATTCCCCACATTCTCTAGAATCTACCACACATAATCCTCTCTAGAATTTTCTATAAATTTTATATTCCTAGAAAATTCCATCCATTCTTCTATATAAAAAACATATCTCCATGCAAATTCTAACTTCTGGGAATAACTTCAAGGATCAATCCTTCATGTTATCAAATTTTATAAAAAAATCCTCCAAATCATACCAACATGTTTTCCAAGTCTAGAGTCATAAGGCAAGCCAACATTATAAATTGAGCATCAAACATCTACTTATCATTTGGGAAACATCAACTATATTTTGGAGCTAAATTAGATTGCATATTGAAGGTATATGTAAATATTTTCATTTTTGTTTGCATTCCTCTTTATCTACGTTACCCAATCAAAGGTGTGTTGAAAGTTGGGAAATTTTTAGGTTATAATATCCATTGTTGCTTGGATTTTGATTCTTATTCCATTTTATTTGTCAAAATTCTCACAAGATAATTTATTTTTTATCTCTCAATTCTCATGATCACATGCATTCATATTCACCAATTATAATTTACATGATATTATGTATTTTCCATCATCTCATCTATGTTTGATCCATGACCGCCATTT
>JARHVA010004958.1:850000-902500 GCA_037957365.1 Torreya grandis | reverse complement strand
TTTAAATAGATATTTGATTTTTGTTAAAGAATTTACTTTCCTAATGTTATGTATATGAGGAACTACTATTTTTTATTTTTTTTTAAAAGAAAATTTAAAAAAAATTATAATAAATTTATAAATATAATAAAAATTGATGATATTTATTTTCATAAATTTTATTTTTAATACACATGTTTATTATTATTTTTGAATAAAAGAGGGGTAAAAGCTTTATTAAAATCAAGAATAAGACAATACAAAATAGCCTGAGACCAACACCTCAGGAATCAGCAAAAACACGAAAAACTACAAGGGCAAACCAATTATGCTCCAATACCAATCTCATCCTCCACAATAATCCTTTCCAAATTCTAGCAAAGTGCATAGGGCATCTGCTCCCACCAATCAAACTTTCAGCTTGCAAATTCTTCTGATCCCCATCTAGCCAAGCAATCAGCTACCCTATTCCATTCCCTAGGAATATGGGCAAAAATCATAGAATCCATACAAGCACTGACCTGAAGAATCTACTAAACAATCGAAGACATTTGCCAACACACATCGGAGGTCTTCTTCTCAAGAAGCAAATTAACTAGAACTTGAGAGTCAGCCTCACAAATCACTTTCCTCCACCCTAAATCATAAGCTGTCCTTAAAGCATGTAAAATCACACACCCTTCCATTTGGTTGATTGTCTGCACACCTTTGTTACCCTCAAAAATCAAAACCACCAAACTAGTAGAATCCCTACCGAGCCCACCTATCCCAGCCAAGCCAGGATTCCCACGGGATGACCCATCTGTATTAAGTTTCAAAAAACCCGTAGGAGGTGGCATCCATTTCCCCATCCTTTGCACTCTTTGCTTCACCTATCTACCTCTCCTGACACATGCTGAGATCAAAGAAACTCTCTGAATGCCCAACCTCTCTGCAATCTCGGCATCACTCTTAGCCAGTGGTAGGATGATCTCACTCTTAACCCCCACGGTTTCTTGGACCATGCCCAGAATTCTAGTCCAAACCTGCTGAGTTCTCGAATTTTCTCCTCAAAAAATCTTGTGATTTCTTTCAAGCCAGACTTGACATAAAAGGAAAATGGGGCCAGCGTACCATACCTCTTGCAAAAATGAAGCCGGTGAGGGTGGTCTACCCAATCTCACCCAAAAATCAGCCAAGGAGGAAGCATGGATGCATTGACATTTCCAAGCAGCCCACCAACAATGCCATAATTGCATTGAGAATGGGCATCGAAAGAATAAATGTGGAGAATCCTCTTCCTCACTGTGGCATAAGACACACTTTGAAGGGCCAATAAATCCCCTCTTCTAGATATTATCCCATGTCAAACATTTATTCCAGGCCAAGGTCCAGGGTGAAATAGTTACACTTCAGCCAAGAGAAACTATTCTAAACTTTTTTCCACCAAGGAACTTCCCTCATGCCATCCAGTTGTTGGGAGATCAACACCTCATACCCTAAAGACACCATGTAAGAACCCTTCAGATTGGGGGCCCATGCCAGAACATCCCTTTCCAAAAGGGTACTACAACTGCATCCCACAAGAATGGAATGGAGTTCAACACACTCTACGTTTAGTCCCCTAATCAACCATTCCTCTGGTGATTTCCACCTCACTATCATCACCTGACCCTGACAGGAAAACTCCTTGAAATCACCCACCCTAAACCAGCTAGCTTCACCAGATCTTTGCACTAATATATTTAACTAAGGATATTGATCTGTTAGGGGTGGAAAACCATCCCAAGAGTCCTGCCAAAACCAAGCTTCCATTCCATCTTTGCATATCCAAAATAAACCACGCTTAATGAGCTCAGCACCTTTCTTGAGCATGGACCATATCGTTGACCCCTTTCCAGTCAAACTATGTTGAGGAGTATCACTCTGAGGAACCCCTACCAAATACTTGTGGGATAAGATTCTATCCCACAGCTGGTCTGGTTCCACACACCATCTCCAATATAGTTTTTCAGCCAAAGCCATACCACAGAGAAGTGACTATCTTAATCCAAGAGCTCCTAGCCTTTTAGGACTGTAAACAGTCTCCCATTTGATGTGACTCCATTTAGTCGTAGCTAAATTGCCAGCCCAAAGAAATTGCCTAGCCAAGGAGTCAAGCTCTCTCACAAAACATACCGGTGCAACTTGAACCATACACCTGTATATAGGGAGTGCCTACACAACTGATTGAAGTCGCTAAACCCTACCAGCAAAGGATAGCTAGCAGTGAGTCCAATGATTAACCTTAGCACAAAATTTATCTAGAAGGCCTTGCCACATCTCCCTAGATTGTCTCCTGATCGAGATGGGGATGCCAAGATAAAGCAGATGAAGACTTCCAATTTGGAACCTGAATAAATTAGCAATTCTCTGTTGAATCGGAAGAGGGGTGTTGAAAAAATAAATTGAAGACTTACCTTCATTAATTAGCTATCTAGACGCCTCAAGATAAACATCTAAATCTCTATGCATATTAGACAACTCTCCCACCATTTCTATGCCCATCAAAGCTGCATCATTAACAAACTGAAGGTGTGAGAGTGCCGAGAGACCTCCACCCCACTGCCAGCCTTGAATATGTCTGCCTTCCACATTCCTTTTGATTAGCCGACCCAGCCCTTCAACCAAAAGAAGAAATAGATAAGGGGATAGGGGATCACCTTGCTGAAGGCCATGAGAAGCTCCAAATAAATTAGAATGCTCCCCATTAATCAGAATCGAGAAGGAATTCAAATTCACATAGCTCAAGACCCAGCGAATCCAGTCCTCACTAAATCCAAAAGTGCTCAAAACCTTTTTAAGGAAGGACCACCAGACTCTGTCATAAGCTTTACTCATATCCAACTTAATAAACATGGCTTTATCTTTTGACTTAGCCATCGAATGGATTGCCTTAGTAGCCATGACAATGCCATCTAAGATTTGCCACCCTTCCACAAATCCACTTTGCTCTTCAAAAATAAACAAAGTCAGCCACCTTTTCAATCTTTCTACAATTAGCTTGGAGATAATTTTATAAATCACATTGTAGAGGGAAATGGGGTGAAATTTACTTAGCCAATCATCTCCCTCCCCCTTAGGGATAAGAGCCAAGAAAGTCAAATTCAAAGCCCTGAGCATCTACTTTTTCATCTGAGATTCGTGAACAGCTGCCAAGAGATTGGCTTTTATAATGTCCCAAAACTCCTAGAAAAATTCAATCAAAAATCCATCTGGCCCAGGAACTTTACCTTTTTGCATCTGGAAAACTATCCTCTCAACCTCCTCCATATAAATGGCACTCATAAGATGTTCATTCATCTCCCTAGAGACCAAAGAGAATACATGAAAGAACCTGGGTCTCAGCCACTAAATCCCCCTGCTCTTCCTCCTGAAATAAAGAAGCAAAGTAAGACTCTACCTCATTACAAATATCCTAGGTGGAATGAATGGTCTCCCCCCCATCCGTCACCAATGAGGAAATAGTATTACCATGTTGCCTGGCTTTCACTGAGTTGAAGAAGAATGCAGTATTCCTATCCCCCTCCTGAAGCCAAAGATTTTGTGCTTTCTGCTTCCAAAAGATTTCCTCCCTTAATTCCCATTCCTCCACCACTTGAAGAGCTTTAGCCTCCTCTCTTAATAGATGTTTAGATTCCCCCTCTTCCCTAATCATCTGGGTCACTGCATTCAAATGTATTTGTGCCACATTCTTCTCCTAGTGAATGTTGCCAAAACATTGTCTGTTTTAGCGCTTGAGCTGATATTTGACAAATTGTAAGAGCTTGAAAAAGGTGTACATAGCCATTCCAAATCTCAGTCTACCTTTTCTCCACCATTCGGCCATACAACCATACAGTTTTGGGTCCTTGAGCCACATGAGCTGGAATTTAAAGGGCGGTCTCTGAGGTGACCTAGCTAATGAAATAGTGAGCTTAATGGGCCAGTGATCCGAGCCCCACCAATCAAGTATTTAAGAGTTGGAATACCACAACACCCCCACCCAAAAACATGAAACCATGAAATGGTCAAGGTGCTCGGCAATACTGTTGTCCCCCAACCTTCTATTGTTCCACGTGAAATGGCCATTGCTGGGCTTAATGTCTACAAGATTAAGGGCTGAGATATTGTGTCTAAGCAAAATGGAAGAGGGCTCTATTTTCATATTACCTCCCCATTTCTCTGACAAATCTAGGAAGGCATTAAAAACTCTAGCAATAATCCAAGGCAAATAAGGAAACAAACTATGCACCTTGTGAATATTGATCCATACCTCGAGCTTGCCTCAAAAATTTGTCAGAGCATAGACATTAGAGAAAATAATAGATTCCCCTGATTCCATGCACCAAGCAACCATAGATAAGGAGGATCTGAATGAAATCCAAGACACTAGCAATATCTTGCATGGGTTCCATAAGCATGCCAAACCCCTCGAAGATCCCTGAGCTCCAATGCACTGACAATGGCCTTGCCTCCATATCTTAGGCGCCATAGTCATCATACATTCAATAAATAATTTTGTCTCCTACAAAAAGAGAACATCCAGAGAATGCCTATGCACTAATTCCCAAATAGCTTTTTGTCTGGGGCCACTGTTTAAGCCCCTTGCATTCCAAGAGATAACAATCATTTGAGAGGAGTCAAGAAATGGGTGTCTAGGGTCTTAACTGCTCCTGACTCCACCAGGTTCTCCCTAATCATCTTAATCCTTTCTAGGTCCTTTTTACACCCTGTCTTAGCATTTTTCTCTAAAGCCCCTTTCTTCCCATCCTTTTGAAGGATGCCTAGATGAGAGGTAGCTTTCCCTTTTTTGTCTGCTTCTGCTGACATGGCCCTTATCACAAGCTCTACTTCCTCTACACCCTGCCCCATACCCGCATTTGACTCCTCCACCACTTGCACTCCCATCTGTCCATCCATGAGCATGGGCATAACGATTTATTTTGGCATAACACATGAAGGCTTGGCAGCACCAATCACCAATTATGAATCCATCTCAAGGTGATCAGTAATGCTCATATCTTGATTAATTAATTCCTTCCCCAACTCGTCTAAGATCTCAAATCTGTTAAATGTATCCTCCTCTTGTCATTCCCTTAAAGTTCTTTTCTATCCTCTGTTATGGGTTCTAGTTTTTACCTGAACAAAGCCCTCAGCATCTTTATTATCCCCTACTATAGGCTTCTTCCCTTTGTTAGTACTAGGTATGGAGCTAGAGGGAGGCGTAGTACGCTACTCCAAAGGCTTAGCTTTTAGACATCTATGCACCAGATGTCCATATTCATGGCAGAGGTGGCATTTGAATGGAAGAGTCTCATAGTCTAGTTGTTGTACCTAGGAATATGAACCTGCACTCATCTCTATTGCATCTAGTAATGGTTTACTTAAATCAATTTCTATGCAAATACGAGCAAAGGTCATCACTGTCTTACTCAAGGTTTGTGTAGAATATCCAATAGGTCTTCCAAGCATTGATGCCAGCATATGAAACACGTCCTCACGATAGCATTCTATTGGAAATCTAGGCAACTGCACCCACACTCACACTCTATTAGGGAGCTCTTCAGAGGGGTTAAAGCCTGCATGCCATGGTTTTACAAATAATCCCACCTGGTTATAAAAATAAGGGCCCCCTTCAAAGACCCTATTGCGGTTGGCTGGGCAAATGAATGTCACCATGAATTAGTTGTTTGTGAGCATTGTGACTTCCATTTCACCCTCAGATTACCAAACACGATGAGCCCAGCTCTCTAAGAATTGAAGGGAAACTTTTAAACCTAAGAACTTACAAAATAAGGAATGATTAGAATAGTATTCTACATCCTCAGCAATCAGTTCAAAGGGAATTACTAGTTTTGGTCATTCTTTGCATCTCTCAAGACATCCATTAACCTTCATGATCCTAGATCCTCCAGGCAGATTTGAATCATTAGCATCTATATTCTGAGACAAGAGGGCATTCTCATAACCCTGCACATCCTATCCTAGCAAATTCATGCCCACCACTTCACTGAAACTGAAACCAGCACCAATCTTGGAAGGCATACTCCTAGCCATGACTACACCTACCTTATTATTCACTCTAGTGGTGGGTTCTTTCCAGCCAGCACCACCAGCCACTTCATGATGGACTACTTAGGAGCTGTACGCAGCTTCCAGTACAAACATAGAATCAAAAATTTTATCAAAAAAAGAAGCCAATGCTGCCAAACCCCACCCCTACAACCAGCCAACACCCTTCCCTTCCTACGCAGTGACTATTACAACAAAATAATCAAGCTAGGGCATGGCTACCCTAGCTCGTTGGCCAACACCATTCTGTCAGCATATTTTCCTGCAGCTCCCTTACACATGTTTATTATTCAATTAAATTTAAATTCTATATTTTTAAATTTACATTACACTTTTCTAATTTTATACGTAAATATTAACATTATTATTAAAATAAAAATATATTACAAAATCAATGTGAAAAAAAATAATATTTTTCAACTTGATCAGTAAAGATTGTTAATTTATAATGGGAAGGCAAAGGTGAACATAACTATCAAGACATCACTTAATTTATAATTTATGGGCCAGACAAATGCTTTCTTATATATATATATATATATATATATATATATATATATATATATATATATATATATATATATATATATATAATTTTAAGTCAATAGTAATTATATTGGGTTGAATTTATTGATTATTTACTCTTTATGTAATTATATGTGATAGTGGTAAAAAATTAGTGCATTCAACATAAAGCACTTAAGTGTTATGATCCCATATGTTCATTATATATTTTGTTATTATCCTATTAACATTATGATTTTTAAACTGGTTATTAGTTGTTAATTTAGCTAAATTATTTATGGTACTAGTTGTAGCAGTGTTCAACTATGTACTTAATTCTATGATTCATTATTTTATGGACTTATCACTACTGATGATGATTTTATAAATTTTTATTGATTATCGATTATCGACATAATATGATTAATGTCCTTTTCAATGGTTTTAGGTTGTGTCTATGAGCTAGGTAGATATTGGAGGTTGTTTACCTAGAACTGAGTGAATTTTGAACACATTAGCATGTCTAATAGGTATACTTATTGTTTTGTTTGTCCTTCAAACAATTTGATTAGTCATTATGTTTGTTGGCTATGGTCTTTGTGTTTATGTTTACTATTATACTTTGTTGATGTCATTATATGTCATTGTTATTATTATTTACCATTATAATTCCATTATATGTCATCCAAAATCTTTATTCCTTATGCTCAACACCATTCCATTCCTCTATCACATAGTCTTTGAATATTTCTTTATTCCATCATGGATCCTAATAACCTATGTAATTATATACCTAAACCTATATATACCTACCTAGACCTAACACACAATTCCCTTGGGAATCCTTATCACCCTTATTTCATGTTCTAACCCTTTCCACTTAGCACTATATGTTAAGATGGTGGCATGTTGTTTTAATGATTAAATAGATGTGGCATGACTTGGCTTAAGACATGGTTTGATTCATTAATTTTTATTATGTTGTGATGTCAACTCAACCCCATTTAATGAGGTAGGTAGCATCTAGCAAATGTTTTATTATTAATTAGATGGGTTAATGGTTAATCCTTTTATTAATTGTTAATCTCTTTTTCCATTGGTGGTGGACGGATTAATTAGTGAGCCTTCTAGACTCGTCATTAATGGCAAGGTTGGTCAGGGATTGCCTTGGGATTTGAAGGTGTTTTCTCTCTCCTCCAAAATTCAACACAAATTGATTGAGGTATAAGGGGAGTAAATAGAAATAATGGGAAGTTTGAATGGCAGGTAGAAGGGTTAGGAAGATGAAAATTTTGGAGAAGAAATAGTGAAAAGCTTGTTGGTTTTAATGGTAGGAATGACTATTTAGGAAACACACCATAGTGCTTGGTGATTTATAGAGGTTCTTATCCTTCTAAGCTTTTGGGAATCCTTTGAGTTTTTTTTTAAAGTAAGTCTTTGGTTTTATGATTTGTTTTTGTTAACTGTGTGATATGGAAATATAGATTTAGAGGCTACTTAAACAGTCAGAAGTCCTACGACTTACAAGTGCATACGTACACCCCCCTATATGATGATATATCGATATATACTTCATTTCATATATACTTACAATGAATATATGAAATATACATGTTGACTTTTTTGAATCCTTAGCTTGCTTAAATTTTGAGTGCATGCAGTCATTTTATATGTTTGAAAATATTTGTTTTATTGACTGTGTTTTATAAAAGACAACTTTATGGTTTTCTTTTGTGTGTGTGTGTGTGTGTGTGTGTGTCTTTATTTTTAAAATTATTAATGGTGTCTTTTTTATTATGAGTTATAACACATTTTTGGTATCAACTACATTTTTGCGTATAATGACTATGCGTAACAAAAAAAAGTCAATAAGTTACAACCTCATATTATACGGAAACTGGGTTTTTATAAAACAATGTCTGTATTTTCCCTTTTTAGTAACTATGATGTTTTGAATGGGTAACCACATTGTTAATAAGGTTGCATTTTCTTTATGAAAATAAATGTGTTTTAATAAAGAATCAGCTATGTCTTATCATCTAGTTTTTATCATGGTTGGGTCTTGTTCCTATAGCGTCTAGGTTGTTTAAAATGACTATTTTTTCTTAAAATGTCTGCGGTGGTTAATGTTGGTGTTAATTATATCTTAAGGTTATGTCTTCAATTCTCATTTTAAGATGATATCAAGTCAAATGGGTTATATTATGATTGTGTTATTTGGATTGCCTTGGGGTCATTATCTTTTGATAATCTTGTTTATTATTTTGAATTTTAATCTTAAAGATCTATCTAGACTAGGTGTTATTATGTTTGTGCCATGTTTTATTGTGTTCTATCATATTTTATATAAACATGCCTAAGGTTACTAACCTTTTGATTATATCTAATATATGTAAGTATGTGTATGGTAAGTCGTGACTTTCATTTTGGATTTTGGGTTATTTAATTGTGATTGTGCTTTATGGTATGATAGTTTCAAATCGTTAGAACGTTGATGTTTTATTTGAATTCATTTGAGGCTTGTTCTTTTTATATAAATTTTTTGTTCATTTGGAATTGACTATGGTATTTTGTTTAAATAAGTGGTTGTGTTAGGAGTCGACTGTGTTATGGTTTTCTTCATTTAACTATACAAGTGTTTATTTATATTGATGTAGATATACATGAATATATATATATAATATATATATATATATATATATATATATATATATATATATATATATAAAAGTGTGTGTGTGTGTGTGTGTTATGTGGCTTCAAGATATATGTATGTGACTATGCTATCTTTTACCATGATTGGGTTGTTTGAATGAACTTTATTTGCCTTGTTAAATTCTTTAATCTTGACCCTGGTATTTGGTTTGATCCGGTCATGACTATTATTGGGTCTTGACTATTTTGATTATGCTTATTATTGATTCAGCTATATGGTGTACATTTTTTAATCATGTCTATGTCATTTATTGATTGTTTGATGTATAAATGTATAATTATACATGTAAGTTATAATCTTATATGGTATGACCATATTAATACTTGACTTAGTCGATTTAGGTTTTGCTGATTTAGTCACTTACTTGTTTCTATTGTGTTTGATTAAAAATTATGATTGAGCTTTATTCTATTGAATCATTATTTAATTAAGGTTCATTTTGGTTGATTTTTGGGTTACAAGTTGAAATGTGTGGTTTTCATTCCTAAACTAGACGTGAATATTTAAAAGTATATATTAGGGATCCAGATGGTTAAGGTTGGTCATGATATTGGATGGGGTTTCAAGTGGGATAATTTTGAAGGATATATAACAAATTTGAGTTAATCCATTCTATATCATTTTGCATCCTAGGTTAACCATCCTTGCTCTCGATCTATACTTAGATGGATTAACTATTCCTATCTCACCTTGGAATGATATGACTATGTTGCATGTATTCTTTATTTTTTGATATGTCTTTGTTCAAAGATCAATTTTATTATAATTTATCTCATGTTCTCAATTACCACAACCACTATATTGTTTATGGTTGGGGTGGTGAGGGCAACCAATGATTGGGTTCATAAGACTGGTTGGGGGGGTTCATCTTGATCAGTTTGTCCATGTTTAACTTCATTCCTCGCTGACTTCATACATGTGTTTAGAATAATGTTAACAAATATTTAACTATTGACTTGATTAATTATTAATATTTTTATGTAGTATTGACTATAGTTTTTAACTTTAACATTAATCTTGATAGATGCTAACTGATGTTATGAATGCATTAGTAACAAAAATTGAATATTGAATAAGTTAAATTGATTGATGGTTGAAGATGCTATACCCTAGGTACATTGTATTATGTAATTATTGAGTTGATCCCGCATTGATTTAATATTCGTTATGAATGTAACAAGATAGAATTGATTAAGTATTCCATTAGTTCATATAGATATATTCATACTAATCCTACATGGATCTAATGTTCTTTATGATGATTAATTTTATTCAAGTTGGTTCAAGTTTTGATATATGTATATGTAGATGTATATGTATATGTATATGTATATCATTTAAAATGTTCATAGTCTTATGAATTCTTGATTTTAACAGAATCAATATATAAATACTAACTTGGAATTTACTTAGATATTTTACATTAGATCTAAATTATAAAAATCTATTCAATTTAGAATAAATAAGATCAGGTATAAGTTGTGTAGTTGAAGAAGTTAACATTTGTTTTAGCTTTCCACTTTATAAAAACATATATATAGATGTTTTACATTAGTTTATTAATTTTACAATTTGTTTAATTTAGAATGGATAGTTTATATAGGAATTCAGATATAAGTTACGTAGTTAATTTGTAGTAGCTGAATTAGTGTTTGGTTTAGCTTGTCACTCTTGGACATAAATACATAGGAGTATATGGGCCTCTTAATCCTTTCAACAATGCTTAAACTTTGATAGTTAGATCATGAGGGAAATAAATCAAATGTTCCCTTCTATCATACACTTCAGACACACTAAGTGGCATGTAAGGTATGTATTCTACATACATTTTTAAGATATTAAGTTATGTATGCCACATTGTGAAATATGAGATTAATAAGTTAATACTCGTATTATTTAATGAATGAAATAATAGTTAATTAATTCTTATGATATAAGAATAAGCATGTATAATGTTTTACTTAGATTATTTACTTGATTGAGTAAATGAATTCAAGGAACCCATAATAAAATCAAAGATCACAAAAAAGTTATTATTTCACTTTACACCATTCAATAAGACTTAGTTGATGTACTAAAAATTGTACACTAATTGTTCACTTTCATAACAATCTATATGCATTTCACTTTCATTTTTGATAGCTGCACTTGCTTACCTTGTTACCTCAATTGTCCAATAGTGAAAATTTGTAAGAGTTCCTTAAGTGGAACATTTTATTTGGGTTCCAATCATCTTGAAACTTGGAAGAACTTCATATATTGATGATGTTGAATTCCATGAATGGAAATTTTTGTTGAACGCTTGTTATTTTTCTTTTGTCTAACTGAATTATTAATAATGATATATTTATGCATCTTTAGAAGACTATGGAATATTGTATAATTATTTCTTAAGTGTTTACCTAATTAAAATCACTAATTCCATAAGTTACTTCTCTTAGAACATATAGATAATTCATATTTATTAAATGACTTAAACTCTTTAATATTGCAATGGCTATGCCAATCCAAATAGTTGTATGTTTCATTATAAAGAGTAATGTATTATTCTTTTTGGGAATGATGGTGTTTAATTCTTAAGTAAATAAAGGGTCTAAAAAATGTAAATTATTAAATATATATTCTTTAATTAACCTACTAATTTGTGTAAATAGATAGTATTTTATTTTTTTCTAAATATAGTAATAGGTGAGAGAATTTAAAACTTAGCTTGTTTTGGTTGATATGGGCTGAGAAGAACCTAATATTGGAGGAGAAAGATTGGGAAACAGGATGGAATAGGTCCCTAAACTTCATTTCTAAGTTATATAGGAGTGTTGAAATTGGGCACCCTATTGTCCGACACCGTAGTCATATTCTGGCATTATTGTCTTGAGGTTGAAAGCTTTCTAGGTTCTATCTGGTAGGTTTGTGTTACCCTATATATGAATTTTCAAATCTTAAAATATTATGGAGCTCACTATGTTTCTAATTCAATATTTGAAACCCTTATGAGCTCTTAATACTTGAACTTGAATTTCAAACTTAGAAAAGAGAGAAAAGGGGTTAGTGTGTAAAGGATACATTGGACATACTTCATACCCCATGTGTGGGCACACTGCCTACATACCAGTACTTTGAAGAGGGATAAATATAATATAGTTCTCTCACTAAAGTGATTGGTGTAATAATGTGTGATGTATGCACTAGATACAAAACTAGAATGAATTTTGGATGACTAGGGACTAGTATGAGTGCTTGAATAAGCTTGAATTGATTTTAGAAGGTTATATGTAGAGAATAGGGAAGAGTGCATTAGTGCACTTGCTTTTATTCTTGATTATTTCCTATGAATGAGTGTAAACCCCTATAAATATACTTTTAATGGCATTTTATAGCGTAATTAATTCCCATGGGTTAAATTAATTCTTGTTAGGTTGACAAGGAAAAAGATAAGGATCTAAAAGAATCTGACTATTAGGACCAAAAATGAACTTGGATAATAGCTTTGAAATTAGGATACCTTGAGTTTTAGTGCTCCTATCCAAGTTGGGAACTATTGTCCTAAGGGGATGAGACCTAGGAGGATGGATCCAAGCCTAAAAGGGTTTCCTAGGTCTGAAAGAGCTAAGTCTAGAGAGCTATAAATGACTGAGAATTAGTGAAAGAATAGTCTAGAAGGGTCGTATGAGTAAGAAGGAGGACCTATGGATTGGGTGTCATTATCCATGCCTAACTCATCCAATTTCACATTTTATATAACTATATTTTCCTCCCTTTATTTTAGTTATGTAGAAAATTAAAATACTAGGATAAAGGGAAAAAAGGAAAAGAAAGCATACCTAAACTTACTTGTAAGGGAAAATCTCATGAAGCTGTGTAATGTTGGATGTGCATAGAGAGAGCACATTGTGAAGTGTGAATGTGTAAATGAAAACATAAAGTAGATAAGTTATTATTAAATATGATATATCTAAAATAAGAATGTACAAAAGCAGAGGAAGAGGAAGAGAAAGAAATGAATACACCTCATCAGATACGCAAACTAATACAAAACCTGTTGTGATGCTAGAATGTGTTGGATTATGCTAAGTATGTGTTGAATCAATATTAATATCAAAAATGAAGATGAGTAATAAATTATATAAAAAATTGGCTTAATAATACACAGGCTATCTATTTGGATTCATCATCACCAACTAAGTGAAGTTAATGAATCATGCATATGATAATCGATGTCTGGACTATGTCCAATCCTCTGAATAGGTGGCTTAAGAATACAAAGGTTGGCCCTTTGGCTCCATCATTGCCCCATGAAGTGAAGTTATAAATTGATACTGATATAGAATGGATGTCATATGATATGGATCATGGAGCCCATGAATGTGTTGTAAATTCAATAATCTGGCATTGATAGCTGAATGTGTGCTAGAAACTAGGCCATTGTTGGTAATTTTGAAAGATGGAAATTACGCTTATATGAAATCCACTTCAAAACTAATGTACTAGGCTTATATAAAAGCCAAATTAGGAACTCAAGTACTCAAATATCTAAAATTATATGAAATTTTAACTTGAATTTGATGTCAACCACCTGAAAATGGAGTAAGGCACGTAATTACTGAGAATGCCTAAAATAAACTAAAACTCATAAAGAAAAGAATATCAATGTTTCACGCACATTGCTCCCAATTATTGATGTCTAGAAGATGGATTTTAATCTAGAAGTTATGCCAACTACCTAATCTAAACTGTAAGTGAGAACTATCATGTTGTGCATGATAACCCCCTACATCTAATAAAACTATGCTAAAACTATTGAATCTGACTGATCTAAAAGTGCAAAATTTGTCCCTAAACTAAAATTTTTACTTGTTTTTGGAAAGCCCGAGTGTTTTTTTCCTAGATAGGAGCACCAAATTTTGGACACCCTATGTTTGTTGCTACTATCCATTTTTAGTGCTATTATCTAGTGTGAAAACTGACAACTAATCTGAAACTATCACTATTTTTCTATTTTGATTTGACTAGTTTGACATTTAGATTTTGTATTAAGTGTTTTGAATGCTACTATTTCAACTACCAAGAGGTTTTATCTATGTGACAAAACCCCTATTTGATGCCCCCTCTTTTGAGGTTAGGAATAATGAACTTGTAATGACTGCCCTCAGAATAAAATAGTCCTACAAGTGTGTTAAACTATATAGATATATGATATAGCATTGATAATTGATGAGATTTTTATAGATATAAGAATGTTTGTATTGATAGATTGTTAGATCAACAAGGGTATGTCTAGATAGATGTAATAATGTGAAAGTATGTGTAAATTATTGAACTGGAACTAGCTGGAAATGTTAGATGTTAGTTATTAGTTGGAGGGATGGAGCATGATGTCCATCATGGCATCCAAAAAAGCAAGGGAAATGCATGATATGGATCATGACATTGCAAACAATGAGAATCAAATAAGCAATCAAGAAGCAATAAGCATACAAGGATGGCTAAGGGACCATGTAGATAAGGGACACGGGAACATGTCACTCAAACTAGAATATATTCATGGAAGACATGTTCAAATACCACATACACATACAAGTGAACAAGCAAAGTTGGCACATAGGCCATAGGCACATAGAAGAGTAAAAACAAAGGACATTGGCAAATGTCCTAAGACACACACATGAATAAAAGCAAAGGACATTGGAAAATGTCCTAAGGCACAAGCAAGAGATAAGATGGAATTGAAAATGCAATCACACAAGCTATGTTAAGCAATAAGAGAAATCATGTAATAACTGAAAAGATATAAGCACATCTAACTAAGCAAAGAAAATGTGAGAGTATGAAAAATATGTGTAGTATAAGACTAGGTATATGCTAAGAGATACACAAGTGCTAGATAATAGTGCAATGTTGATATAGTATTCTATGTAAGCTATAAAGTAATGTACGTTAGCATGATAACTTAGAATGTGTGTTATAGGAATGACATAACTTGGATGGTGTAGTCATGTAGAAGATGCCCCCAGTGGGTGTGTATAACAATGTATGTCTTCAATGTAGAAGTAGGAGTGCCCCCTCTATGGGTAGACTAAAGTAATCAAGTAACTAGATATCACTACACACACTCAAAGAAGATCAAGTGAAGCATGGTAATGTAGAAAATTGACATACAATAGCATGAAATAGCAAATGTAAGTCCTAGCATGAGTCCTAGAATGATAATAGTAATGTAAATGATGGATAATGCATATGATTGAAATGTTTTTGGTATTTTTGAGATATTTGAATATTTTTGTGTTTTCATATAAGGCTATGTACAATCAGTGCTAGAAAAAGACTATATACAAGTATGTAAATAAAACAATATGTATAGAATGATATAAAAGACTAGGCTAGAGGGGGGAAGGGATCCAAGGATAGATCCTATTGGGGATGGTAATAGAGGAAGGGGTCATGTACATCATCAAATGCCTCAAGATCATCATCATAAGTATCAGCATATGTTGTAGATGCTATGTTCATGGTGTCATCATGCCGAAGGTGAACTGAAGGTTGCTCTAGTGGTAGAGATGTTGACTCTGCTCTAGGACATTTAGCCTTGATACTAGATGACTCTAGTGGAAGTGGTATCACTAGTGTCATTGGTGGTGTTATTATCTAAATAATACCTTGATCTTATAGCTTACTTAATATATGTTATAAAGATATGCATGAATTTGTATCATGGCCTATAATCTTGTGAAAAGTATATAATAGGTGATCATCCTATTATGTCAATCTACTAGTAGATATGTGTCGTACTATAGGTAATGTGATCAACCCATGATCAAGTAATATATGTAACATGAACTAAGGTTGATGTTATGTGTAACCTACCTAAATCTAAATAATTGGCTTCATATCCATAAAATTAATCATGTGAACGGTATGTGCCAAGTGATATGTATGTGGTCATGAGTGTGGGGCATATCCTGAGAGTGTAGTGAAATATGCTAGTAGTGTTGTCAGATGATAGCTCTAGAGTCATCTCGATACTCTCCTAGGTTGATTGGTGTAAATCTTAGTCCACACAAATAGTCATTTGTGAGTGTGGGTGTTGTATCATCATTTGAAGAAATCTATGAATTTGTATCAACATCATGTACATATGGTAACTTCAAATTTACCACAAGGGGTAATTGTGCTATAGGAGTCTCATCAACTATGGTAGTATAAGAAGGTATTGCTACCACAATATTTTTAACTAGTGGAGTAATTATGGGATCAACTAGAACTATTGGTGCTACTATCGGTAATGGTGGAAGTGTAACACATGTCAAAATTGTGACTGATGAAGTAGTTGTAATGGTTGAAGCTGTTATAACTGGTGAAAGAACTAGTGTTGTGGATTAGTGTGGGAAGTGTTAGTCTCACCAACCTCACATGTATGTATCTAATCCAAATAAATGTTATGAAGTGGTGGTTGTACTATGAGATATGGTGTCTCATCAAATAAAATAGTCAAAGATGACTCTATAAGTTGATAATATCTGAATGGCTAGTTGTATGTTAGGCATGTGTATAGATATCCCTCATGGATAAACTTAATGCATCAATGGAGAGTGGAAGGAATAACACCCATAGTATGTATCTAGGATCATCCAAGCAAAATATTATAGTGGAGTGGACCTAACATGACCTGAAACTATGTTGGGAGGGTTTGTGGGCCTACCATGATATCTAATGTAATATTACCCAATGTCTATCATGGTATATCATTAAAACCTCAAATGTTCTTATATGTTTTTTACATTGATGCCAAATCTACACCCATGGCCTATAAGAATGTGATATTACATAAATTTATTCTAGAGCCACTATCAATAAGAACTCTCTTGACTTCATTGGTTTTGACTTGTACTTGTATGAATAGTAGAAAATTTTGATCAATAACTACCTACCTCACTATCAAAATAAATTGCATCTTCTATAGTTTTTAAATTTTTTACCAATGATGCAAAATAAGAAGGTTCTAAATCAATAGGTAGAGAAGTCTGAGTGAGTACCTAATAAAGAATGTCTTTAAATATAGTGGCTTTTTGAAGTAGCTGTAACATGGAAATTTTGGATGGAGTGTTCTGCAACTAATCAATAATGTCATATTCCTTGTGAAAATCTACTTGTGCGGGTGGGTTGGGCCTAGGATGGGTTGGAATATCAGGGTAATGGGGCTCCTGGGGAGGTGGAGGAGGCATAACGACACATCAAGTAATAGCTCTAACCACATTGTCTACAATCCATAGAGGAGTAGTAGTAGCTATGGGAGGAGAGCAAAGATAATCGATAGGTCAAGGAAGTGGAGGGATAAAGGGTATCAACTAGGCTCTTTGATGATGGGGAGTTACTTGGGGAAGAGTGAAATAGACCATGAAACATGACTCGGTATGGGGAAGGGGCTCTAAGGGAGAGGATGCAGGAGATGGATTTACATATTTAAGAATAAATTTCTTAACATAATTCCATGTAATGAAAAATAAATAATAAATGCATAGAATTAAACTTTTTAATAACATATGATTAACTTCATAATTCATGTACATGATAGGACTGATTATGGAATCTTTATGATTTGTAAGAAATGCAAGAAAAATTTGTAGATTAGAGAACATCATTTTTACAATTTTTGGTATGGATGCAAAGTGATACCTTGATAAGAAAAGGGGTGCTAGCATATGTAACCAAGGATTTTTCAAAAACACTTGTGCAAAATACTATGAATGTTTGATTTTTAAATTGATTTTCTAAGTTTGATAGGCAACTAAATTTTCAATAAATAATGTGAAAAGTACTAGAAAATAACTGAGAATATTTTTGATAAAAATAGGGTTTTGAATAATTTTTTTTCAAAATTAGTGCAATAATTTGAAAAATTTAGAGAAAATTTGTAGATTTAATCTTGAAAAATTTAGGAAATTTTTGATTTTTTTTTTGAATTAGTAGTATATTTTTCCTAGTGTTTTGAATGTGTTTGGATGCAAAAGAGGACCTAGTATGTGGAAACTAGGGTTTGAACAAAATATGTGATATTTTTTAAAAAAATTTGATAGATTTATAATTTTTAAAATTAGAAAAAATAAGAGAAATATGGCAGAAAATAAAAAATAATTATCCTTAGGGTTTCTAGGGTTTTTGTATGAAAGTTCAAAGTAAGTCAGGTTCACCAAATGTTTTATTCTTTTTGGGTATTATTGTGTTTAATTTCTAAGTAAATAAAGGGTCCAAGCAATGTAAATCAATAAATAGATATGCTTCAATTGACCTACTAATTTTTGTAAATAGATTGTATTTTTATTTTTTCTAAATATAGTAGTAGGTGAGACAATTTAAAACTTAGCTTATTTTGGTTGATCTAGGTTGAGATAGAACTTAATATTGGAGGAGCAAGACTAGGAAATAGGTTAGAAAAGGTCCCTAAACTTCATTTCTAAGTTGGGAAAGATTGATGAAAGTAGACACCCTACTATCTAAAATTGTAGTCCTATTCAAACACTATTGTCTTAAGGCTAAAATCTTTTTGGGTTCTATCTGACAGGTCTGTGTTACCATGTCTATGAATTTTTGAGGCCTAGAAGCCTATAGATCTCACTATGTGATTGATTCAATCTTTGAAACCCTTAGAAGCTCCTGATACTTGAACTTGAATTGCAAACTTGGGAAAGAGAGAGAAGGGGTTAGTGTGTAAAGGATACATTGGACACACCTCACACCCTGTGTGTGGGCACATTGCCTACATACCAATACTCTAAAGAGGGATCACACTAATGTAGTTATCTCTTTGAAGTGTTTGGTGTAATAATGTGTGATCTATGTAACTAGATGTGAAAATAGAATGAACTTTAGATGGCTAGGGCCTGGAATGAGTGCTTGAATAGGCTTGAATTGATCTTGGAAGGCTGTATGCAGAGAATGGGGAAGAGTGTTTGAGTGTACTTACTTATATTCTTGATTATTTCCTATGAATGAGTGCCAACCCCTCTAAATAGACTTTGAATGGAATTTTATAGGGTAATTAATGATCATGGGTTAAATTAATTCGCATTAGGCTAACAAGGAAAAAGATAAGGATCCAAAACTTGAACAACAACACCAAAATCAAGACACCCTAAGTTTTAGTGATCTTATCCAAGTTGGGCATTATTATCCTAAGGGGATGAGACCTAGGGGGGTGGATCTAGGTGTGAAATAACTACTTGGGTCTGAAAGAGCTAAGTCTAAAAGGCTAGGGATGAATGGGAATTAGTGAAAGAATAGCCTAGAAGGGTTGTTTGAGTAAGAAGGAAGACATATGGATTGGGTGTCATTAGCCATGCCTAAGTCATCTAATTTCACATTTTATATGACTACAAGTAATGATGTTGAATTATAATTATATCATTGATTTTTATAAACATCCATGTTTGGTAAACAAATAATGTATGAATCATATGAATAGTGTGATGATCTTTAAGGCTATAAGGTATTATGACCTGATCAATAGAACTAGAGAATCTTGTACTTAAATATATTTTCTCTTATACTTAGAATAATTTTTTACATAAATTAATCAAAATATGCAAGTGTTGAATCATTTCTATTTGTTGATTTTGTTGCTTGTTTATATTACGTAGCATCTATTTTAATATAAGCATATGATTAACCTAAATAGTAACTTATGGAAACAAAGTTATCCTTCTCAGTTAAACTAATCCTTTAACTTAACCATCCTTGAGTGAGACTAAAATCCACTAAGGAAAGTGAGGTATTTACCTAGGTTTAAGGTCCTATGTGAAAGATCAAGTGCTAATTATGACACTCATGAATTATTAGTGTATGCATACATTGATATGCCCCAAACCCCATAATCCTTTTAATACAACAACAAGCTTGCCCATAAAACCTTTTGTATGTGGTTACCTCTAACTAAATGCCTCAGTTCACCTCCTTCATTTCTAGTTACACATATGTAAAATGTCTTGAATGTTTTTGTTGCATTAGCAATACTTGTAATGGGGCTTAACATGTGTCCAAAATATACTCTGATATATAATTCTAATTTTTTTGGGGGTTATTTCATCTGGTATCAAAATAGTTTTCTTCTCTAGGGAACTCTAGAAACAAATATTTATTCCTATAAACACTTGCAATCTTCTAAGTCATCACTTATGATTTATCAAGATGGTTAGAATATGATTAAGCAGATGCAACATCCATGGGAATCCTTTGAATATCAACCCAACTAGGGGTCAAGGTCGAGGATGTGGAAGGGTTTGTTGAGGTTGCATCCCCATTTGTAACCTAGAACAATTTCCTATGAATAATGCTGATAGCAACAGTGAGGTGCCCAATGTTGAAGCAGTCGGTGGAATTCTAATCAATAACTATGAGAAAATCCTTAATGGAATTTTTATAGCCCTTAACACTTTGTAAGGAAAGACTGATAACTAGGATAAAATATTGAACAATCTTAAGGGGGTATCCCAAGAGGAAGTACCTAGATTGGAAATGGGACAAGTTGAATGACCTATAATTTAAGAAATGCCCTTAACCATCATTGACCCAATCATCAAAGAGATGAAGAAGCTTCCACCACCTACCTTTTTTTGTGAGTAATTAGATGATGCAACTGATGCATGGTTGGTAAACTTATAAAAGTACTTCAATTTGCATAATATGCCTTTTAATGTGAAAGTTAGAGTAGTAGCCTATCAGTTATTATGACTTATAACTTTATGGTGGAACCAACTTTTTGATATTGAAGGATATCAACCTTTGAACCTATCTTGATCTATTTTTGAGACTCAATTTCATAAGAGGTACCTAGATACAAACTATAAGGAGCATAAAATCACTGGTTTTCAAATTTTAAAGCAAG
The DNA here is from genome assembly GCA_037957365.1 of Torreya grandis. Taxonomy (NCBI): domain Eukaryota; kingdom Viridiplantae; phylum Streptophyta; class Pinopsida; order Cupressales; family Taxaceae; genus Torreya; species Torreya grandis. Next base: position 881,354 of record JARHVA010004958.1, on the reverse strand, counting down.
AGAGCATATTTATTGTTGAGTATGAGAACAAGTTTATAAATATGCTACTTCATGTGAACTATATTCATGATGAATAAAATAAGATTACTAAGTTTAATATTGGGATTAAGGAGATTCTAATGCCAGATGTTAACATTGTAAATCCAAAAACTTTGGTTGTAATAATCAAATCACTGTACAGGGCTGAGGAAAAACAAAAGTCTCACCAAAAGGCAAGAAAAGAATTCAAGTCAAATAGTAAAGAGTCTAATGAAAATAACCTTTCTCTCGTGAACAAGAACTTCAAAAAATATGATCATAACTATAGATTTTTAGGAGATAATAAAAATTTCAGCAAGTTTTCTAATCAAAATAGGAATTTCAAATCTCAAGGATCTTCCAAATCTGGTTCTTACAAGAAAGAACAACATCAAAACATCTCACGTGGACCTACCATAGGTGATAACACTATTCCATTAGCATCTTGTAGACAATTTTTTTATAGAAATGTGGTGATAATCACTAAAAAAAAGGTTGTCCTAAACTAAAATTAGGCCAAATAGTGAATCAAAGAGTATATGCTACTATTAATAATCATAATACTAACTTGTAAGCCACTGCAATTGAGACCTAAGATATAATTAATGGTTTTATTTTGACTATCTTGATTGATTCTGGTGCAACAAATTATTTTATTTATATTTTTACTACTAAGCAATGTAATATTAAACATATCCTAATAAGAGAAGGTTGGAAAGTTGAATTTGGTACTGGTAAGAAAGTGTCTATTCTTTAGTGCTTGGAATAAGAAGAATTAGATCTTGGTGTTTTTAAGACCAAGGTGAATATTTTTCTCATGCCTTTAGCATCTTATTATCTCATTCTTGAGATGGATTGTTTACATGAACATCAAGTCACACTTGATTATGTTGGTAAAGAGTGCAATGCTCCAATGACCTTGGCCAAATTATAGAATTTCAAGGCATGAAAGGGACTGTGAGATATAAAATACTTTCAACTTTATAGATGAAAAGAGCTGTTAGGAAGGGTTGCAAGCTCTATGTAGTCCAACTATAGGAAATATCCAATGAAAAAGAGCTAGAACACATAAATTTCCCTATTTAAGGGAGTTTATGGATGCATTCCCTAAAAAGTTACCTAAGTTACCACCCAAGCAAGAATTTGACTTCATTATTGACATCATACCCAGATCTACCCCTACTTCTAAGGCACCTTACCACATGAATGTGGCTGATCTATAAGAGTTGAAAGTTTAGCTACAAGAAATTTTAGATAGTGGAAGCATCTGGCTAAGTGTGTCTCCTTGGGGTGCTCTAGTAGTCTTTGTGAAGAAGGATGGTAATTTAAGGCTTTACATTGATTACCACATGTTAAATAAGGTAATAATCAAGAACCACTATCCTTTGCCTAGAGTTGATGACTTATTTGATTAAATTAAGGGTGTTGTAGTCTTTTCTAAGATTGACATGAGATTTGGTTATTATCAGCTACAAATCAAGGAAGAATCCATACATAAAATTACTTTTACGACTCATTATGGGAATTATGAGTTCATGGTTCTACCTTTTAGCTTCATCAATGCACCTACAATTTTCATGAATCTTATGAATAACATATTTAGGGATTTCCTACATAAGTTTGTGCTAGTTTTTATTGATGATATTCTTATTTATTCTAAAAATGAGGCTAAACATGGTCAACGCCTTAAAAAGAATAATAAAACATAAGCTTTATGGAAAATTATCCAAATATGCATTCTATGAATCTAAAATTCATTATTTAAGACATTATTTTTAAAGAAGGAATTGTTGTTGATCTCGTTAAGATCAAAACTATTCAAGATTAGACTGCTCTTTCCAATGTGCATGAAGTGTGTAGCTTCATGGGTTTGGCTTGTTATTACCAACATTTTGTTGAGAATTTTTATAGTGTGGCCTATCCCGTCACTTCCTTGTAGCACAAAGGAAAGAAATTTGTATGAAATCCTTAGTGTGAGGAAGCATTTACAAAGCTAAAAAGGCTACTTAAAATAGCTCTTATTCTAATCATACCAGACCCAAATGGTAATTTTGAAGTTTGGGTTGATGTCTCTAAAGAAGGCTATGGAGGTATCTTGACTCAAGATGTCAAGGTTGTGGCTTATGAGTCATGAAATTTGAAAGAACATGAAAATAACTATCTTATACATGGTATAGAAATTGTTGCCATTGTTCATGCACTCAAACAATGAAAACATTTCCTACTGGGAAAGTCTTTCCAAGTCAAATTTGATCATCAAAGTCTTGAGTATTTATTATCTCAATAATATTTAAATGCACACCAACACATGTGGCTATAAATTTTGAGCAATTTTGACATGAATATGTCATATGTGAAAGGCAAGGAGAATCATGTGGCTAATGCACTCAGTAAATGCACATACATTACTACCTTATCTATATAACAAGGGAATTTCATAAGTGTTATTTTGGAATAGTATCTTGATGATGTATTCTACCATGATGTAAGAGCATGTTTGTCTGACAAACTAGTAGCAAAAATATTTTCTAAATTTTTTGTTACAATAGATGGACTAATAAGGCATAAAAGTAGAATTTATGTCCTCAAGTTGGGAGACTTGATAAATTATATAATTAATAAAATGCATACAGTAACTTATTATGCTCACCTAGGGGTTAAAAAAATGATGCATGAGTTGGAAAAGATCTATTTTTGGCCTAGAATGAAGCATGGTGTCACTAAATTTGTAGTGAAATGCTTGGAATGGCAACAGGTGAAAGATGAGCATTGTCATCCAGGAGGGTTGTTATACCCTCATGATATTATAAGAGATAAGTGGGAAGTAGTCTCACTTGATTTTATTGCAAGGCTACCAAAATCATGCAATAAGCATGATACAATCCTAGTGGTGATTGATAAAGTAACTAAAGTTGGATATTTTATTGCTAGAAATTTTATAGATGATGCATACAGATTTATAGAACACTTTATAAAGGAAGTAGTAAGGCTCCATGGTATACTTGAAATGATCATATCAGATTGGGAAAAGTTATTTACTTCAAGGTTTTGGCATACTTTAACTATAACCTTTGGAATAAAGCTGAATTTTAGCTCTCCATATCATCTAAAAATTGATGGTCAAATAGAATGGCTCAAGCAAGTGGTTGAAGATATGTTGTGCATGTATGTAATGAATCATCAAACAAAATGGAAGGACTACTTTATTTTGTTGAATTTGTATATAATAATTCTTACCATTTAGCTATTAAGATGGCTCTATTTGAAGCCTTATATGGATGAAAGTGTAGAACACCTCTTGGTTGGGATAGCTTGAAAAACATGGTTGTTAATGGACCTGATTTACTATTGGAATATGATGGAAGATGTAATTAATAAGATAGAATATTATAAAAACTTATGATAGGCAAATGAGCTATGCAAACTTAAGAGAATCCCACGTGTATTTAGCATGGGAGATAAAGTTTTTTTGCATGTCAAACTACAAAAAAAATCTATTAAATTTGGCAAGGCTTTCAAGTTAGCACCACATTTTGTTGGGCCCTTAGACATAATGGAAAATATTGGCCCTATTTCTTACTAGTTGGCACTTCCTCCTTCTCTTTCAAGGATTTATGATGTTTTTCATGTTGCATTATTGAGAAAGTATATACCTCATCCATCTCATGTTTTAGATTGGACTCATTTATAGGTCACAGAAGAGGAAAAGATCCAGTTGAAACAAGTGAGAATCTTAGACCATCACATTATTAAGCTATATAATAGAGATATATAACAATTTTTGGTGTAATAGGACCCTATAAGTTAAAGGAACTCTACTTGGGAAGATGCTCATGTTTTCAAACAACATTATGCATGGATTTTTTATTAAGTCAACGGGATGGCTCCCTTCCAAGAGGGGGATGGTGTTACTATCCTATATTTTCATTATATATTATTTTGTCATGACATTAACATTATGATTGTTAAACTATTTATTATTTATTAATTTAGATGGATTATTTGTGGTATTGGTTACAACAATGTTGTGTTACGTACTTAATTCTGTGATTAATTATTTTATGGGATTATCACTGCTTATGATGATTTTATAAATATGTATTGATTATCAATTATCAACTTAATATGATTAATTGTTTGTCCTTCAAACACTTTGATTAGTCAATATGTTTATAAGTTATGGTTATTATGTTTTTGGTTACTATTGTTTTTTTTGATGTTTTTATAAATAATTTTGATTGTTATTTACCATTATAATTCTATTATATATTAGTTGTAGCCTTTATTCCTTATGTTCAATACCATTCCATTCCTATATCATGCAGTCTTTGAATATTTATTTATTTTATCATAGATCCTAGTAACCTATGCAATTCTATACCTAAACCTCCCTAGACCTACCTAGACCTAACACACACACCCCTTAGGAACCCTTGTCACCCTTATTTCATGTTCTAACCCATTTTACCTAGCACTATATGTTAAGGTGGTGGCATACTATTTCAACAACTAAATAGTCATGGCATGAACTAGCTTAAGGCATGGTTTGATTTGTTGATTTTTATTATGTTATGATGTCAACTTAGGTCTATGATGTAGTGTAAAATACATTAACCCCATTTAATGAGGTAGGTGGCATTTTGGTGATAGTTTTAATGTTAACCAGTTGGGTTAATGGTTAATCATTTTGTTAATCATTAATCTCTTTTTCTATTGGTGACGAATGGATTAATTGGTGAGCCTTCTAGACTTTCCATTAATGGAGAGGTTAGTGGGGGATTACCTTGAGATCCATAGGTGTTTCCTCTCTCCTAAAAAATTGAATGTGAATTGATTAGGGTATGGGGGGAGTGGATAAAAAGAATGGGAAGTTTGGATGGTGGGTAGAAGGGTTTGGAAGATGGAAAGTTTGGAGAATAAATAGTGAAAAAGTTAATTATTTTAATGGTGGGCATGACTATTTTGAAAACACACAGTGGTGTTTGGTGATTTATAGAGGTTCTTATCCTTTTGAACTTTTGAAAACCCTCTACATTTTTTTTAATTAAGTCTTTGGTTTTCTAAGTTATTTTTTTTAAATGTGTGATATGGAAATAAAGATTAGAGGTTTCTTATGTAGCCAGATGTCTTAGGAATTTTGGGTGCATATATAGACCCCCGATATATTGATATATCAATATATACTTCATTGCATATAAAATTGAAATGAATATATGCAATATACATGTTGACTGGTTTGAATCCTTAGTTTGCTTTAATTTTGATTTCCCATGCAGTGATTTTATATGTCTGAAAATGTTTGTTTTATTGACTATGTTTTACCAAAGACAACTATGTGGTTTTCTTGTGTGTGTGTGTGTGTGTGTGTGTGTGTGTGTGTGTGTGTGTGTGTGTGTGTGTGTGTGTTTGTGTGTGTGTGTGTGTGTGTGTGTGTGTGTGTGTGTGTGTGTGTGTGTGTGTGTGTGTGTGTGTCCACATTTTTAAGAGAATCAATGGTGTCTTTGTACTTATGAGTTAGAACACATTTTTGGTATCAACTGCATTTTTATGTATAATGACTTTGTGTAACAAAAAAAGTCAATAAGTTAAAACATCGTATTATATGGAAATTGGGTTTTTATAAATCAATGTCTTCATATTTCCCCTTTTATTAACTATGATGTTTTAAAGGGGTAATCATGTTGTTAATAAGGTTGCATTTTATTTATGCAAGTAAATTTTTTTAATAAAGAATTGATCACATTATATTATTTGGTTTTTATCATGGCTAGGTCTTGTTCCATAGCATTTGGGTTGTTTTAAATGACTATGTTTTTATTGAAATGTCTGTGGTGGTTAATTTTGTTACTCACAATATCTTAAGGTTATGTCTTCGATTCTCCTTTTATGATGACATCAAGTCAAATGGGTTATATTCTGACTATGTTATTTGGACCACCTTGGGGTCATTATCTTTTGATAATCTTGTTTATTATTTTGGATTGGAAGCTTAAGGATTTATTTAGACTAAGTGTTATTATATTCATGCCATAGTTTATTGTGTTATATCATATCTTATATATGCATGACTAAGGTTACTAACCTTTTGATTATATTGAATATATGTAAGTATGCATATGGTAAGCTGTGACTTTGATTTTGGATTTTGGGTTATTTGACTGTGACTGTGCTTTATGGTATTATAGTTTCAACTGTTGGAACATTACTGTTTCATTTGAATTCATTTGAGCCTTGTTATTTTTATATACAATCATTGATCATTTGGAATTGATTGTGGTATTTCATTTAATTAAGTGATTGTGTCAAGAGTTGATTATGTTATGGTTTTCTTCATCAAACTATGTGTGTGTGTGTGTGTGTGTGTGTGTGTGTGTGTGTGTGTGTGTGTGTGTGTGTGTGTGTGTGTGTGTGTGTGTGTGTGTGTGTGTGTGTGTGTGTGTGTGTGTGTGTGTGTGTGTGTGTGTGTGTGCGTGTGTGCGTGTGTGTGTGTGTTTTGTGGCTTTGAGATATATATATGTGACTGTGTTATCTTATACCATGGTTGGGTTGTTCAAATGAACTTTACTTACATCGCTGAAGTCTTTAATCTTGACCTTGGTATTTGGTTTGATTAGGTCATGACTATTATTAGGTATTGATTGTTTCAGTTATGCTTATTATTGACTCAATTATATGGTGTTCATTTTATAATATGTCTATGTAATTTTATTGATTATGTGATGTATAAATGTATAATGATACATGTAAGTTATAATCTTATATGGTATGACTATATTAATACTTGACTTAGTTAATTTAAGTTTTGTTGAACTAATTGCTTACTTATTTCTATTATGTTTGATTAAAAATTATGAATGAGCTTTATTCTATTGAATCATTATTTAACTAAGGTTACTTTTGGTTTATGTTTGGGTTACTTTTTGGAATGTGTGGCTTTCATTCCTAGACTAGACTTGAATATTTAAAAGTATATATTAGGGGTCTGGATGGTTAAGGGTGGCCATGATATTAGATGGGGTTCCAAGTGGGATAATTTTAAAGGATATATAATAGATTTGAGTTAATAAAATATATATCATTCAACAACTTGGGTTAATCATCCTCACTCTTGATCTATACTTAAATGGATTAACTATTCTCATCTCACCTTAGAATGATATGATGGTTTTGTGTGTATTCTTTTTGTTTTCAATATGTCTTTATTACGAGATTGATTTACTTAGAATTCATCTCATGTTCCTAGTTATCACAACCACCATCTTGTTGATTGTTGGGGTGGTGAGGGCCACTGATGGTTGGGCTCATAGGGCTAGTTGGGGGGGTGTCCATCCTGATCAGTTTTTCCATGTTCAACTTCATGCCTTGATGACTTCATACACACATTTGGAAGAATGGTAACAAATATTTAATTGTTTATTTTATTAATTATTAATATGTGTAGGTAGCATTGACTATAGTTGTTAACTTTAACATTAATTGATATGTTAATATTGATGATTGCTAGCTGATATTATGAATGCATTGGTAATGGAATTTGAATATTGAATAAGGTAAATTGATTGATGACCAAAGATGTTATACCCCAGATACATTGTATTATTTAATTATTAAGTTGATCCCACATTGATTTAATATTATTTATGTTCATAACAAGTTAGAATTAATTATGACATTAGTTCATATAGATATATTCATAATAATCCTACATGGATCGAATGTTTTTTATGATGATTAGTTGTAATCAAGTTGGTTTAAGTTTTGATATATATATATATATATATATATATATATATATATATATATATATATGTAGTGCCTCTTACTACTTTAGTTGCCACATCGAGCATGCAGTCCCCTTCTTTAGGTAATGCCAAGAATGAATTATAGTTAGCATATGATTATATATAGATAGTAAAATGGAGAGAGAGGAGAGAAAACATGGTGGAGATTCTAGGGTTTTTAAATAATCAAGCCTCCTATCAGACTCTGTATAGGTGCCTTTAGCAAACATGATAAAGCAATTAGATGGGGTTAATATTGGTGGCATCAATTTCGATCTACATCCTTTTCAAAACCACTAGATGGGATCCACTTTTGATCCCATTTTTCACCATTTGTAGGTTCCAAAATATAGTGTGACTGACACAAGTCTCAATCCATCTCACAAACTAGTGATCCCATCGAATACCTTGACCAGAGCACAAAGGTAATGCATCAAAAGGAAAAAACACAAGTGTTTTAGGCTCAGCTTAATCCCCATACTAAATGTCATCAACCCAAATCTCTATCTAGGAAATGTAGTTAAATACATAAAGCAAGCTCTCATTGGTCATTTTCATGATAGGATTTACAAGGACTCAAACCTCCATAGTTGGGCTAAAAACACCTGGGGAACTTTATTGGGTTATATTCCCACTATTCACAAATGGGCAAAAGGTTTTATTATTTTTTTTAGGAATTTTGAGGATAGAGAGTGGATCACTTTGGATGGACTTTGGTTCTATGGTAACATAAAACTACATATCTCTAGATGGAAAGTAGGTTTTTACCCAAATAGAGAACACATAAAAACATTATCAATCTAGGTAAAGCTACCAGGTCTTCTTATCGAGCTTTGGGAACTTGAAATCTTTAAAGTCATTGAAAACTCCCTAGGTAAACATATCAAAATGGACTGTAACACTCTTATGAAGTAGATCACTACTATGGCTCTCACATGCATGGAGATGGATATCTCTCATGGCTTGCCAGACTCTATGGATCTCATAGCTAGGGATGTTCATATAAACCAAACTTTGGACTATCAAAATGTTATATTTAGATGTTATCTATGTCACTACTATGGAAATCTATAGTTTGAGTGCCCACACTCTCATCGTTTGATTACATAAGCAATAGATACAAGCCAACAAGAAATCCTAGATCATAGAGGCAAAAAAAAAGGGTAGGATTCTAGGAGAATAATTACAAAGGATACATATATTAATGGTTTTTCATAGGAATCTCATAAAGGTCATCAGGATTAGCTGAGCCCATAACAACTAATCTCAGACCCTCTAAAGCCACCTGTCATTATGGATGGTGTATCCATTCCCCTGACCCATGCTCACATCTTGCCATAGCTTAGACCTCATAGAAAATAGACTACCTCCTTAAAGGACCCCTTAGTGGATGTTACCCATTGTTTATAGGCTATAAGAGATGACATTTTGGGATATGAACTCAGTCTAAAGGAGATCCCAACTCACACTATGTGTCTTAGTTTGAATGACCCACCACAAAGATACAAAATTTAGAAGATATTCTTGTAGCTGAGCTAGTTACAAGCCTCCCTCATGGTGTCCCAAAGTCATTAGTGAAGGTGGATGCTTTAAAAACTACAACCACTACCTCTTCTTATGACTCAATGCACTCTACTGATCGAAGATATTAGACTAGGTCCCTCTCAAAGGCCTTTTAAAAATAACACAAAGGTAGCTTGCAACCTAGAGGCTTAGGATTTCACAAATCAACTCCCCTAAAAAATAACAAATCTAAGTGCTCAAATATCTTCACAATAAAATTGGATTTTAAATGAGAGGTTATGCTTGGGAAACAATAAACTATTAACTAGGCCCTTAACAATGTAGCCCAAAATAAGGTGATAAGATGATTCTCACATCTTTAAATATTAGAGGCATAGGGTGGCCAATAAAAAATGGTCCCTTAAGTGACTAGTTATAAAACATAAGTCAAATATTTTTCTCATTCAAGAAAATATGTGCTCAAAAATGGTGGTGAACAAACTACTTAAACAACTCCTTGGATGGTATTTTCTAGCTAGAAGTTCTATTGGTAACTCAAGAGGATTGGCCCTTGGTTGGGACTCCTCTTTGGATCACATTTCTCATTAACTAACCTCAAACTACTTGATAGATTCTCTACATTCACTTGCTCTTGATCAGTATTTGGATATTCTCAATGTCTATGCACCTTCACATCACAAGAAATATTTTTGGGACTCTCTTGCAGATATTGGCTTCCTATAAATGCCCCATCATATACTTAGGGGTGACATAAACTTCACTACTCATTATAATGAAGTTTGGGGTCAAACAAATAGATAGGATCCTTTAGCTGATTATTTTTTGCATTTCTTGGATACTCATGGTTTGATTGATAATGTTTCTTCACTAATGGAACCCCCCTGGTCCAATCAATACACTGATTCATAAGGCATTTCCAAAATATTAGATAGATTCTTACTAAAGGGGGAGCTTTATTTATAGATGAAAACACATAAGGCTATCACTCTAAAAAAATTTACTTCTAATCATAACCCCATCTCCTTGGAGTTATTTAATGGTCTTAAGCAACCTCCTACAACATTTAAATTCAATCCACACTGGCTTGGTTATAAGGAATTATACAAGATTATTCAAGATACTTGGATCACCTTTAAACTTGCTAATGGTACTCATGTAATGGCTAGCTTATATAAAAATCTCATCAAGGTCAAGGCTGTAACCAAGTTCTGGTCAAAAGCTCTTTTTGAATATAGTGAAAGAAAAATCATTCAAGTGGAATAAAATATCAAAGTATTTTTTGAATCTTATCAATAGGACAACATTCAAGATGAAAATCTTAGGGAATTAGATGCATTAGAATAGGAAAAGGATAAAATTTTGGCTTGGCAGGAGGCCAAATGGAGGATGAAAATTCACACAACTTGGCTCAATGAAGGGGAAGATAATACTAAATTTTTTCATCATCAAGAAATGACTTGTAAGATGAACAATACCATCTAGAATATAAAGGATAGCAATGGAGAAGAATGCACTAATTTTGACTCGATTTCAAAGGTAGCAATTTCACATTATTAGAACATATATTCTGAGCAACCGAGGGAAAAAATTCATGACATTATGGTTTTTGCCTTTTTCTTTGATGTATGGATGGAGGATCTATAAAATCAACATCTTCTCTGGCCCATCTTGCTAGAGGATCTTCATAAAACACAAATATTTTTAGGCAGGGAAAACACCAAGCCCAAATGGATGGACCATGGAATTTTACCTTGGATTTTGGGATCTCATTATTGGTGATGTGCTACTTGTATTAGAGGAATTATGGGTGACTAAAAAACTACATGCCCATTTCTCTTCAACTTTCATTGCAAACATCTCTAAATGTGATAATCTCACTAGTTTTGATCACTTTCACCCCATTTCTTTGTGAAATTATATATACAAGCTTATTTCTAAAATCATTGTTGCTTGCCTCAAACTTATTCTATCCATGCACATCTCCCTTGAGCAATTTATTTTCCTTGATAAGCACCTCATCCATGAAGTTATAAGCACTGCACAAGAGGAAATCCACACTGTCAAGACAAAATCCTTGATAGCCTTCCTCCTTAAAATTGACTTATCCAAAGTTTTTGATCAGTTTAACTACATCTATCTCAAGCTCATTCTCACTCAAGTGAGCTTTAATCCAACTTTCATTAATTGAGTTGAGAATTGTTATCAGTCAACCACATATGTTGTTCTTATAAATGGTTCCTCTTCCCCTTTCTTCTCCCCATCCCGTGGCATCAAATAGGGCTACCCACTTTCCCTTCTTCTTTTCTTGCTAGTAGTTGAAGCTCTTAGTCACCACATTACTAGTGAGATCAACTCTGGGCATTTAAGGGGTGTTAAGATTGCTCAAAATACTCATATTACACATATTCTCTTTGTAGATGACATTCTCATTTTTGGGAATGTTTCTATTCAATAAGCAAAGAGATTGGATCAAATACTAAAGTTGTTATCATCAACCAATGGTATGGAAATTAATATACAAAAGTTTTCTAATTATTTTTTTCACATTTCCCAAGCTACTAGGGAACACATACGCACGGTGCTACCTTTCATTACACACAATCCTGATGAAGGCATAAAATACTTGGGGTTTATTATAAAATCAAATGATTATTGGATTCAAGACTAGTTATGGCTTGTTAAAAAAATTAAAATGAGGTTGGATTTGATCAAGAGTATTTTAGAAGCCATCCTTGTTTACTAGTTCTCACTGGCCTTTCTTCCACAGATGATCATCAAGAAGATTTGTAGCTTATGTCTATAATTCCTTTGGTTGAGAAATAAAGAACATAGGAATATTCCACTTATCAAATGGAAAATTATTACATAACCCAAAAGAGCTAGAGGTTAGGGCATCAAATATCTTTCTCTCTTCTCTACATCTTTGGAAACTAAGGGGACTTGGAGCCTCATAACAAATAATAGTCTTTGGAAGCAGATTCTATAATAAAAATATAGATTCCCTCTATCCATTGAGGATTAGATCCAAAAATTTTCCAAGAAACATGTTAGAGCCACTATTTTTTGGAAAGCAATCATTCATAGCTTTAATCTCATAGGGAATCACCTGGCATGGGTAATGGGGAATGGAACGAAGATTCTCATTGGGAGGGATGATATTATAGGCTTCCCTAGATATTTTTGATTTCCTATATATCTATAGAACTCTTTGAGTCAACAATCCTTATTTACTCTTGTAGATGCACATGATAGTGGACTATGCGCCAATTGCTTGGAGGGATATAAATTTGCATCTAACATTATATTGACTAGAGAGGATGACATTATATGGAATATATTTTGTTTGGGTTTAATTTCATGCTCTATTTTTCTCTCTAAGGAATAAGATAAGCTCTTGTGGGCTTAAAATCAAGAGGGTGGACATTATGTTGTTAATCTTGGCTACATGTATTTGAGGGCACCTCTAGCATAGCAGAGTCTTGGTCATGGTGGAATGGTCTATGGATTATTCAAGATTCTCAAAAGACCATTATTCATTTTTGGCTTGCATTGAGTAAAAAACTACTCACTTGGGATAATTTATGTAAAATGGGATGGTAGGGTCTTGGATGGTACCATCTTTGCAAAATCCAATCTAAAATAATTGACCATTTATTTGTTCATTGTTCTTTCACAAAGGAAGTATGGCGCATTGTCTACAAATTTCAAATTCTACAAACTTGGGCCGATGACACTTTACTAGAAGCCTAGTCAAATTGGACAAACATCAAAGGCCTCTCAGATAATCATAAGCACCTACCCCTCCATATGAGTTGGAGTATTTGAATTTATCTTAATGAGGCCATTTTCAATGGTATTTCACCCTTGATTCTCACCAATTTGTTTAGGATCTATTACTCTTTCATGCCTTGACCATAACTAGTGACATCCCCCAAGCATTCAACTCTTCCATTTCTATATGACAATAATTTCCCACATTATTTCATGATGGAGATCCATGTGAGAACCCTAGTCCTAGTGGTGTTGAGTGTATCATTCACCTTCACTCCATTGTCATTATTTTACAACAAAGGATGGAAATACAAATAACTATGTTCTACTAGATGCAATCTTAATAGCCTTTAATATTGAATTAGAAAGGGGCATCCCTACAATAAACTTCTTTCTAGATTCTCATATTGTTTGCAATTATATGAATGGAAATGCATCCTAAAATCATATCACTTTGTCTCATCTTTACAATATAGCAATGGAGAAAACTACCTACTTTTAGTAGACCAATTTCACACATGTCTACCATGAACACAACATGGAAGTAGATGCTCTAGGAAAGAATGCTTGTAATCTTGAGGCATTATCGGCTCACCTACAAGTAAGTGAAGGTAGAGGTCCTTACATTGTGAGATATATTCCTCTCACATAAAACTAACATTTTAATTTATACACCATACTCTAGTATTTTATTTTTTGAGACCCTTACCAGGTCAAGGATTTTGCTTCCCTAGGTGTCTTTTTAGCTCTCTTTGCTTTCTTGTCTCTAACCCCTAGTCAGTTTTTGAAGGTGCTCATACACTTCTTATTCTTAGCTAATCTTTAACTAGATTTTTGGATGTATCTTTTCACCTCTTTGTGATGGAATAAAATATGTTGACACTTTTATTCTTGGAATATATATATATATATATATATATATATATATATATATATATATATATATATATATATATATATATATATATATATAATCATTTAAAATTTTCTTAGTCTCATTAATTATTGATGTTAACAAAATCAATATAGAAATACTAACTTGGGATTTACTTAGATATTTTACATTAGATCTAAATTATAAAAATCTATTCAATTTAGAATAAATAAGATCAGATATAAGTTGTGTAGTCAAAGAATTTAACATTTGTTTTAGCTTGCCACTTTATAAAAATGTGTGTGTGTGTGTGTGTGTGTGTGTGTGTGTGCGTGTGCGCGCGCGCGCTTTAAATTAGTTCATTAATTCTAAAATTTGTTTAATTCAGAATGGATAGTTTATATGGGAATTCATATAGAAGTTATGTAGTTAAATTGCATTAGCTAAATTAGTGTTTGGTTTATTTTATCACTCTTGGACATAAATACATAGAAATGTATGGGCATATTAATCCTTTTAGCAATGCCTAAACTTTGATAGCTAGATCATGAAGGAAATAAATCAAATGTTCCCTTCTATCATACACTTCAGACACACTATGTGGCATGCAAGGTATATATTTTGCATACATTTTTAATATATTAAGTTATATATGCCACATTGTGAAATGTGATATTAATAAGTTAATGATTGTATTGTTTAATGAAGGAAATAATAGCTAGTTAATTCTTATGATTTAAGAATGAACATGTACAATGTTTTACTTAGATTATTTACTTGATTGAGTAAATGAATTCAAGGAACCCATAATGAAATCAACGATAATAAACAAGTTATTATTTCACTTTACACCATTCAATAAGACCTAGTTGATGTACTAAAAATTGTACACTCATCGTTCCCTTTCATAGCAAGTTGTATGCATTTCAATTTCATTTTTTATAGTCACACTTGCTTAACTTTTTGCCTCGACTTCCCCGCAGTGAAAATTTGTAAGAGTTCCTTAAGTGGAACATTTTATTTGCATTCCACTCACCTTGAAACTTGGATGTAATTTTTTGATGTTGAATTCCATGCATGAATATTGCTATTGAACGCTTGTTGTTTTTATTTTGTCTAGTTGGATTATTAATAATGATATATTTGGGCATTCATTAGAAGACTATGGATGTTGTATAATTCTTTCTTAACTAGTTACCTGATTAAACTTCACTAATTCCATAAGTTACTTCTATTAAAACATATATATAGTTGATATTTATTAAATGACTTAAACTCTTTAATATCTCGTTGGCTATGCCAATCCAAATAGTTGTATTTTTCATTATAAAGAGTAACAATTTTGAATTATAATTATATCATTGATTGTTATAAACATCCATGTTTGGTAAACAAATAATGTATGAATCATATGAATAGTGCAATGACCTTAAAGACTGTAAGGTATTATGAGACCCAACCGATAACACTAGAGAATCTTGTACTTAAATTTGTTTTCTCTTATGCTTAAAATAATTTATTGTGTAAATGAATCAAAATCTACAAGTGTTGAATTATTTCTATTTGTTGATTATGTTGCTTTTTTATATTACATAGTTGTATTTTAATATAAGTCTATGATTAACCTGAATGATAACTCAAAGAAAGAAATTTATCCTTCCTAATAAAACTAATCCTTTAACTTAACCATTCTTGAGTAGGATTTAAACCCACTAAGGAGAGTTAGGTATTTACTTAGGGGTAAGGACCTAAAAATAGTCTTATGTAGAATATCGAGTGCAACTTATGATGCTCAAGACTTATCAATGTATGCATATATTGATACACCTCAAACCCCATAATACTTTTAATATAAAAATAAGCTTCCACATATCACCTTTTGTATGTGGTTACCTCTATCTACTTGCCTCAAATCACCTCCTTCGATTCTAGTTGTACATACAGAAAATGTGTTGCATGGTTTTATTGTGTTAGCAAAACTTGTAAGGGGGCCTAACATGTGTCCAAAATTTACTCTGATATATGATTCTAATTTTTTTTTAAGGTTGTTTCATCTAGTATCAGAGTAGGTTTCTACTCTAGGGAACTTTGGGAATGAATATTTTTTCCCTCTAAACACTTGCAATATTCTAAGTTATCACTTATGATTTATCAGGATCATTAGACCATAATCAATTGGAGGCAACATCTATGGTAATACTTTAAATTTCAAACCATCTAGGGGTAGAGGTTAAGGATGTGGAAGGGATCATTGAGGCCACATCCTCATTCACAAACTAGAAGAATTTCCTATGAATAATGTGGACAATAATACTGAGGTGCCCAATGTTGTAGTAGTTGGTAGAATTCTAATCCTTAACACCTTGCAAGGAAAGATTGATAATCAAAATCAAAGATTGAAAAATATTAAGGGGGTATCCCAAGAGGAAGTACCTAGATTGGAAATGAGACAAGTGGAAGGACCTATAATTCAAGAACTACCCTTGACCACCATTGACCCAATCATCAAAAAGTTGAAGAAGCTTCCACCACCTACATTTATAGGTGAGGAATCAGGTGATTCAATCAATGCATGGTTGATACACTTTCAAAAGTAATTTAATTTTCATAATAAGCCTTCTAATGTCAAAGTTATAGTAATATCCTATCAGTTAGTAGGACCTATAGCTTTATGGTGGAACCACCTTTATTCTATTAAAGGATATCAACCTTTGAACCTATCTTGGTTTATTTTTGAGACTCATTTTTGTAAGAGGTACCTGAATGAAAACTATAAGGATAAAAAAATCACCAATTTTCAACTTTTAAATCAAGAGAACATGTTTTTTGTTGAGTATGAGAACAAGTTTCTGAACTCACTACATCATGTGATCTATATGCATGACAAAGAAACTAAGATTACAAAGTTCAATCTTAGGCTTAAGGAGATTCAGATGCATGATGTTAACATGATAAATCCAAAAACTTTGGTTGTAATAATCGGATCAGCCTACATGGCTAAAGAGAAAGAAAAGTCTTACCAAAAGGCAAGACAAGAATTCAAGTCAAATAGGTAGCAGTCTAAAGCAAAGAACCTTTCTCCCATGAATAAACACTTTAGAAAATCTGATCATAACCATATATTTTCAAGAGGTAATAAAAATTTCAGCAAGTTTTCTAATCAGAACAAGAATTTAAAATCTCAAGGATCTTCTAAATCTAGTTCTTATAATAAGGAACAACATCAAAACACTCCATGTGGACTTACCACAGGTGCTAACACTATTCTAGTAGTATCTTCTAGACTAATTGTTTGCTAGGAATGTGGAGATAATCAATAAAAAAAGGACTATCCTAAATTTAAATAAGGCCAAATAGTGAATCATAGCATATATGTTATTGATAAACATAATGTTGACTTATAAGCCACTATAATTGAGACCCAAGGTATAATTAATGTTTTTCTTTTGACTATATTGATATATTCTGGTGTAACCGATTATTTTATTTCTCCTTTTGATACTAAGCAATGTAATATTAAACCCATCTTGATAAGATAAGGTTGGGAAGTTAAATTTGGTATCAAAAAAAAAGTGTCTATTTTTAAGTGCTTAGAACAAGCCAAATTAGATTTTGGTGTTTTTAAGACCAGGGTGAATCTTTTTATCATGCCTTTAGGTTATTATGATCTCATTATTGGGATAGATTGGTTGCATGAACATCAAGCCACACTTGATTATGTGGGTAAAAGAGTGCAATGTGCCAATAACCTTGGCCAAATTGTAAAATTACAAGGCATGCAAAAGACTGTGAGATGTAAAACACTTTCAACCTTACAGCTGAAAAGAACCATTAGGAAGGGTTGTAAGCTCTGTGTAATCCAAATATAAGAAATATTTAATGAAAAAGAGCTAGAACATGCATATTTTATTATTCTAAGCGAGTTTATGGATGTATTTCCTAAAAAGATACCTCAATTACTACCCAAGTGAGAATTTGACTTCACTATTGACATCATACCTAGATCTGCCCTTGCTTTTAAGCCACCTTACGACATGAATTTGGTTAATATACAAGAGTTTAAAGTTTAGTTACAAGAAATTTGAGATAGAGGAAGCATCTGGCCAAGTGTGTTTCTGTAGGGTGCTCTAGTATTCTTTTTGAAGAATAAGAAGGATGGTACGTTAAAGTTTTATATTGATTACTACATGTTAAATAAGGTAACATTCAAGAACCACTATCCTTTGCCTAAAATTTATGACTTATTTTAATAAATGAAGGGTGATGTAGTCTTTTCTAAGATTGATTTGAGATCTGGTTACCATCAGCTATGAATTAAGGAAGAATACATACATAAAACTACCTTTAAGACTCGTTATGGACATTATGATTCATGGTTCTACCTTTTAGCTTAACCAATGCACCTTCAAATTTCATGAATCTTATGAAAAACATATTTAGGGATTTCCTAGATAATTTTGTGCTGGTTATTCTTGATGATATTCTTATTTATTCTAAAATGAGGTTGAACATGATCAACACCTTTGTCTAGTCTTTCAAATACTAAGACAACATAAGCTTTATGGAAAATTATCCAAATGTGCATTCTATGAATCTAAAATTCATTACTGAGGACAGATTATTTAAAAAGAAGGCATTGTTGTTGACCCTGCTAAAATTGGCTTGCTCCTTCCAATGTGCATGAATTGCACAACTTCATGGGTTTGGCTAGTTCTTCTTGGTGTTTTGTTGAGAGATTTTCTAGTGTGGCCTGTCCCATCACTTCATTGCAGCATAAAGGAAAGAAGTTTGTATGGACTCCTCAGTGTGAGGAAGCATTTACAAAGCTAAAAGGGTTACTTACAATAGCTCCTATTCTGATCATAACAGACCCAAATGGTAACTTTGAAGTTTTCACTAATGCCTCTAAAGAAGGCTATGGAGGTATCTTGACTCAATATGGCAAGGTTTTGGCTTATGCAAAAACATCCAAGTTCATAAATGAAATTGGTTTGATACATGTGTATAAGTCTTAGTAAAATGTTAATTGATTGGTATTTGTGTAAAAAAATAATATTTTTAATAAAATAATTGGTTTGGTGGAGTGGTAAGTTGTTAAAAATTAATGATAGTTTTAATTAAAAATATATATAAATTATATCAGATAATAGTAAGATTTCAAATGATGGTTTTTAAAGAAAGTATAAAAAATGAAATAATAATTCAAGTTTGAATATTTCTAATAATTAATTTATTCATTATATTATTTTGATTATTAAAATAGGTTTAATATTAAGACAATTCCAAACTTTTTTCATGTTGTATCTAATAATAGATCTTATGATATTTTTCTTGGTAAACTTTAATACATCAAATAAAAGAAATTCTTTTTCTTTACATCAATATTTAAAGTTTGTATATGAATAACAAGTTATTATAGTAAAATTGAATATCAACTTTTCAAAAAAAAATTCAAGAAGAAATTTTACATAAGGTAATTTGAAAGGAACAACCAAGATTTATATTTAAGGTAAGAGACTACTAGATTCATGTACATAAATTTATCCCCAAAAAAATGTAAAAATCATATCCTATTGCTACTACATATACATACAAAACAAATAATTTTTTTGAATTATTAAAAATAACATCAATGAGAAAGATCAATTAGTAAATAATGGGGAAGAATATAAAGATAATGATGATGAGAATGTTTTATCTATTTTTAATTCATGGCACCTCAACATCCTGATTTAACTCTTGATGATATTTATGTTGCAGTTTATATACCTTATAATGATTATTATGACTTATTTGATTATGATTATATTATTGTTTAGCGTTGCTTATTATTTATGCTTTTAAGTGAATACTCTCAATTTTATATCCATTTTTACTTCATAGTTTCTCACATTAAGCACTTTATTTTTTTATTAATCAAGATTATTCTATTTTAATCATAGGATTTTAATTCACCCACTTGAAATCTAGTTTACTTTCAAGCTTTCATATTATAGCATTTTCATGACTTTATTATGCCTCTTATATGAGTATTCATGTTTTTCATTAATATTTAATTCAAGTTCTAGAATCAAATTACCACTTTATTTTGTACTATTTTTATTAGAAACTTGTCACATTTCTATCAAAGACATGTACTTCGATTGTGCTAGTTTTGAATTTTTATTGCAATGGTTCTCCTATTCATATAAAGTTAAATTTTTATAGTAATTGTATTTTTTTTATACACCTATTTTAATTTATTTTTCCCATACTAAAATCTCATGATAAATTATAAATGATGATGGGATATTTTTTTGGAAACAAGACTATAATCTGATGAACTTTGATAAAAGTTTTAAATGAGTAGGGATCCTTGTTTTCTTCTTGTTTCTTACATGCATATGTTTGAATTTGTTCTAAACATTTTTGTCTTAAGATAAAATGATTATCATGTATTTTATTTTTTTTATCTACTTAAGTGATTATTATAAAGTATTGGCAAATTGTGATGATGAATATAATATGCCCATAGATAGAAGTCTTACTTCATTATTTCTTATAAATGATACTGATGTTATTATCAAGATAGATGTAGGTCTTATTTTTTTTATCAAGTTATAGGTTAATGAATATGGATTCATATTAAGTTGGGGGCACATCTCATGTTCACTCAGAGGAAAATCTAGAAGAAATATGGGGCACTTCCTTGTTCTAATTCAAATAATTAATTCATTAATTATTTTTATGCCACTCAATTTTCATTTGATATAATGTATTATGTCTTTGATATACATATTATATGGTTTAGTATACCTTAATTTCTTGTTGTGATCTCATGTCTCTAATGTGTTTTCATGTGCTTAACATGTCACTAGTTATGTGATGTGTTTAATGTGCTTCACATGATAATTACTAAGATATTTATGCTTCTCTATGTCTCTTATATAGATCAAATTCAACTTTAGTACTAATGTTTTTGTTATGTTCCTTACTATACCCTCATAATGCCTTTAAAACTCCTATTTGGAATGCATACTCTATGTTTTCATGACTAATGTGTATATTTAATGTGTTTTTTATGTGCTTGATGTAAATAAACATTGTCTTATGTGTCTTCTATGTATGCTTGGTGTGACTCAAGTGTCTTAAGTTTCTTCTTTGTGTCTTATCATATATTTGATATGCCTTATATTATGATTATATTACTCAGGTGTTGAGCTTGTTATATGGTGTCATGATTTATATCATGAATAATTCCTTAACCACTTTCCTAGGTTTCCATCATACATCCAATAGGGGTAAACTATTATATTTATACTTTACATTTCTATATCTTATTATGGTGGTGTTATATTTATTACATAATAACTGCACATGGGGCATATTAATCTTGATCTTACATTGCTTATTATGGGGAAACATTTTTAGAATATATAGGGTATAAATGTTATATGTGGTTGTATGTGTGTGGAGGGGGGTATATCAATGATCTCATATTTTATCTTACACATGATGTGTTTAACTCCTTTAATTTTAAATGTAAGATTAACAAGTTCATCTCAAATTGTAAAAGGGGGGTTCATATCCCCCTCATCATATTCAAATACATTATATTGAGATAGGTGCTTAGTACCCATTATGTTTATATAAAAAATAGATTTATGCTCTTGGGGAATTCTAAGGATAAATTTATTAGAAAACCCATTGCACATATGTGGTTAAATCAAGAATAAACATAGATATTTGATATAGTATATGCTTTTGAATTTTGATTTGTCTTAACTAATAATTTTAGTTTGGAGACCCAAAATTGAATTTGTGGTTGATCCTTATAGTAGTACCTCTTGATAACACCTTCTATAATTGGTATGGGACACTTATAAGTTATTTTATCATTTGTGTATTATTTAGGCATCAAATGACCCTCTTTTATTGGAATGAACTTTATTAAACTTGGGATATGGAAACACATAAAATTGATCTTGGATAGTGCAAAGATCTTATGAGAATTTAAAGGTCATGATTTTAAGTCTTTGGAATATTTTTGAATCTAGTAGATAAATCATTCTATAGATTGTTACATTCATTTGTATTATGAACCCTTAATTAGATATTAAACTCAAATAGGGTTCATTGATAATTTTACCAAATATTAAATCATGTTTTGTATTGATGAACTTCATTAAATTTGAATACTTATTTCAATGTGGAATCTGATAAGGGAATTAGATACTCATTGGGATGATAATTGTTGATCATTTTGGTCTTACAGGGCAAAAATTAGTCTCCTTCTTCCCTTGTTGTTCTGAGCCATTAGTCATGAATTTGGTTTGCATAAGCCTTTCGGCAAAGAGATGGACCAGTTCAAAGAATGCAAGGCTTTTAGAAAGCTCCGAGGACAAAGTGCTCAAAGGAATTCCTTCAAACATTTTGGCTAAAGAAATTCACAAGGAAAGAGACCAAAACTTGAAGGCACATTTCCTAATAATTGGAAAAAGTGGTTCAACTTTGGGGTTCAATTATATGAAATCAACTACACAGATTGACCAATAGTCACATGATCTTTTTAGGAACTTTGAACTTTGAAATTTGAGATATTGAAATATTGAACCATTGAAATCCAATATGTAGGTTCAAGTAGTAGGTTTAATGATACATTAAATTCACAAGGGAACTAAGTGAACACGACTCTTTGTAGAATATAGAGTATTGAACTATTAAACTATTGAACCATTGAACTCCGAAAAAGGGTTCAAGTTTAATCGAAAGGTTCAAATTCATAATTGAAAAACTCGAAATGGCCTAAGAAGTTCACAAAAAAGGAAACCAAATTCCTTTAGAGGGCACTTTATTCAGGAAGGACCAAATCAAAAGTTCTTAAGGGGAATTTCAAGACCCAAAGGGCCCTCATAGAAGGTAGTGAGTAGATTCATCAAAGAGCAAAGGGCAAAGGATTCTTTTATATTTTCTATCTGAAGGAAATCCATGACAAACAAAGGCAAAAAATTCCTTCAAAAAATACAAGGTAAAGGACAAAGGATTTCTTAAAACATTTTGTCCAAATAAAATCCAAAGGAAAATTTCCTTTAGACATTTTGTTTGAAGGAATTCAAGAAGAGAAAGGGCTGAGATTCCAAAGAAAATATTTCCTTCAGGCAAAATGTCTAAAGGAATTCCTTCAAACATTTTGTCTAAAGGAATTGAGAACCAAAGGGCAAGTGCCCTTACAAAGGATTCTCAGTGGACCAAGAAGGGACTTTTTCCAAGGCCAAAGGGACACCTTCCCTTCAAGAAGGATCAAATGCAAAAGCTCAAAGGAATTGGAAAGCCAAAGAAATTGCCAAAGGAGTGACGGGCGTGCGAACATCAAATTTAAGGTAGTGAAATATCCATTGATCTTGAAATGCTTAAAGATGGGCCCACACGTGGAAACTCAACGACCCACTAAGAAGAGATCTCAAAAGCTCAAATTACCAAAAAGAGAAAAAATAGCAAGGAAAGATAGAACAAAATAGAGAATCTAGAACATGGCCATGCACACATACAACAACATTTGGAATATTCTAAGAGATGCACCTAGCCAAGCACAGACATGAATTAGATTAGCCCAGGTGGCAAAAGAAAGCATCAATAGAGGAGTTATTCTAGTAGTTGAAATAGTCCTTATGAAATGGTCATCAAGGAATACAAATAGTGAAGGCACAACCTATTTTTCTTCATTTGAGTAAAGATGAGTGAAATGTCACGTAAGTTTGATAAAGAGGAGTGGCCTTGCCTTTCAAAGGACCAAGCAACCCATGATTTTGAAGAGACATTTAATATGATTTAAATGCCAAAGTCAAGACTTGTGATAGCCCCAATATGGTTCCTTCACCAAACTTCCTCCTTCCATGCATTTGATGTAGCATGGGCCACTTGTGGAAGGAGGCACCATTGTCTTCTTTTTCTCTATATATTGTAACTTCTCATTTTTGAGAAGTGATCTCTCATATTTTAAGGTCAAGCCCTACCAAATTTCACCTTAAATCAATAAGAATGTGTTTTACCTCTATCTAACTGGTTGTACTTTTGAGTTTGTATGTGTATTAATTCTATGTTTAGTCATTTTAGTTGGATACTTTCACAAGATTGATACCAACACACCTAGTGTAGCCAAAAATAGTTTTGTAGGTTAACTAGAAGTGCTTCAGCTAGAGCACAGAGGTAGAAAAGGGTTATCAGATAGTGTGTTTTCTATTGCACCTATGGTAAGTTCATTTTCTATGTGTCTGCATTAAGCCTCCCTATTAAAACCCCTATAGTCTGTTATTTTTGCCAGATAAAGTATATGTTCACCCCCTTTCTAGTTTAAAGTGTGAAAGTTGAGTAGATCAAACTTGTTTGGTGCATCACCATTTAGATAGGTTTTATTTTGGTTGTATCCTTCTCCATTTTCACCCCCCCCCATTGTTAGTAGTAGGAAACCTATGACCTTAGAGATGCATCAAAGGGAACTAGCCCTTATCTAGATATTCTACCCTTAGTTTTGCCAGACCCATAGCAAGAGGGAGTCTCCATTTTGCCATGTGGAAGATAAAAGCTCAACCTCTTATCAAGGGTGCAATCCATAGCATCAATAGTTTTTGGCATGCCTGGTGGGACTAGTTTTTATCCAAAGAGTTGAAGAATTTTGGTGTGTTCTTCAACCAATCAGCCTTTGGAGGCTTTTCATCAATGCCAATGGTGACTTCAAGTTGAATCAGCTGGTTAAGCAGTCTTGGTACCATCAAGAAATCACTTTTTTGGTATGTATAATTCCATTTCTCATTATCATGGGCCTTGTGTTCCTTCATATAACTTTGATCAAGCTCAGGTTGTTCATGGAATCACCTCAAGCAGTTCTCCTAGTTTCCCTTTTATAGTAAGGGAAGTAACACTAGAATTTGAGTAGTAAGTGATGGAGATAGATAGATTGGATGAGTAGTATAGATATCAAAAAGAGCTTATGTATAAAGAGGAGTATTTGTTCAGGTAAACTCAAGCCTTACAATCCATGAAGGAGGAGGTAGAAAAATGGAAGAGTCCATTCATTCAAGGCAATCAGCCTTGTGTGCCTTCTCCCATTCCAAAGTATCCCCCTCCTATTCTAAAGAAAGACCCCTCTTGTGTACTAAATCCTTTCTACCAGATAGCACTTGCTCACTCTAGCTCATCTGATGTAGTAACTACTCCTACTCTTAATCCCTTGCACCTAGATTTCTAACATCAAAGGGCATTAGAGCAACCTCTCATGGAGAGTAACCTTCTCAATTATTTAGAATGTGGACCCTCTTTTGATGGGAATCACCCTATATCTTTTGGAAAGCAACACATCTCTCTTGAAGTAGCTCTTCATGTGCATGAGCAGACACTTCCTAGTCTTCCTCAACCTCCTCAAATCTTTTAGCATAGGAGTGTCTATCATGAACTAGCTTAAGACGTTAAAGAGGATAAATTTGGTGCCTGTTCACAAGGGAAAATTTCCAATCCCAAGGTCATGAGTTGGAAGAAAAGAATGGAATCATACAGTAGGAAAAAAGAGGAGGAGAGGCCTATTCATTTTGATAAAAGCCTTAAAGAAGATGAAGTTGATCCTACTCATCATGATGATGCTTGTGACCTCCAAGAAAGACTCTTTCAAGAGAATATATCCAAGAAAATTGTAGAATTGGAGTCCAGAATGAGGTTCCTCAACTAAAGTATGATGGATGGTTTAGGCCAAGTAGAAGGTCCTACATCTAAACACACCCCATCTACACTCCTCAAAAAGAGCTATCAATCCACATCTGATATAGATAAAGTGTTGGCCAAATGGAAGGAAGATAATCATTCAATTCTAGCTCAAGGATGGCCTCCTCTTTCACATGAGTTTAACCATCGGCCTTCCACTTCATCCCTTCTCAAGGAGGACCCTATTTTGCAGGAGGCAAGTGAAGAAGAGAGGATCTAATTTTCAGCTTTCCAAAAGCCTATCATGAGTGATAATGAAGATGAAATCATCATGGATGCTCCCTTTGAAGACATCATCAACAATGGAGAAGACACATGTCATGCATACATGTGGATGTTCCAACAATATAAAGAAGGGGTTGACAAACTTTATCTATCAACAATGGATGTTAAGTAAATTAAGCATGGTGAGCTTTCCCCTCCCTTGTTTGATGAACTTTCTTTTTGCTTTGATGAGGAATATGACCATGCCATGGAACTTGAGTTGGAGGAGAATCAGAAGGATGTCTTTGAACAACTAGAGAATCTAGTTTTTTAGCAAGAAAAGGAGAGGCCTATCCATCTTGAGGAAAGCATTGAAGAAGAGAGCCTTGAACAAGAAGGTGGTGTTATATGCGAGACATCACAACAATCACCCTTCTTCATAAAAGCAATGATGAAGTAGAAGATCAATTTGACTAGGTTTTTAATGAAGCAATAGGGGACAAGTCAGTCCATGATGCATATCAAGGGGGTTATGAGCTTGATGATCCCTATGGTGATAAGCTAACATCCATTGATTTCTTGATGAAACACACCAGCATGAAGGACAAGCATTGGGCAAGCTTCCAAGAGCAAGGTGAATACATATATGTTGGAAGCATGTTTGACCCTAATCCACTCAGATACAAGCCAATCAAAGTGGTAGGCAAGAAGAGCAAGCCACCAAATCTCCATTCCATTCAGCCACTTGTCTAGCACCATAAGTTTTCTTGCCATGAAGGAGACTTAAGAATTTTTCCCTTTGATCCAGGAGGGAGGCAAATGTATTTATTTAGTTGTACATAGTAGTTTACTTTCACTTGTGTGTTTTTTGTTTTCCCTAAGTGTTATTACACACATGTGTGTAGTTTTTTAGCCTTTGTTGTGTGTGTTTTCCTTTGTGTTTAAGGTAAAGCTTTGTTGGTTCATAGGTCTTTAGAAGGCTATTGCTAAGCTTTTCAATCTACGTTCTAACTTCGTGCCTAATGGACTTTGAAGCTACTAGTCTTTCTAAGCATATTAGGCATGCTTCCCCTAGGAATCACCAATTTGTTGACCATTTTGGTCCTACAGGTCAAAAATTGGTCTCCTTCTTCCCTTGCTATTCTAAGCCATTAGTCGTGAATTTGGTTTGCACAAGCCTTTTAGAAAAGAGATGGACCAGTTTAAAGAAAGCAAGGCTTTTACAAAGCTTCAAGGACAAAGTGCCCAAAGGAATTCCTTTAGACATTTTATCTGAAGAAATTCACAAGGAAAGAGACCAAAACTTGAAGGCACATTTCCTAATAATTGGAAAAAGTGGTTCAACGTTAGGGTTTAATGATATGAAATGAACTACATAGACTGACCAATTGTCACATGATCTTTCTAAGAACTTTGAACTTTGAACTTTGAGATATTGAAATATTGAATCGATGAACCATTAAACTCTACTATATATGTTCAAGTAGTAGGTTCAATGATACATTAAATTCATAAGGGAACTAAGTGAACATGACTCTTTGCAGAACATAGAGTATTGAACTATTGAGCCATTGAACCATTGAACTATGAAAAAGGGTTCAAGTTTAATTGAAAGGTTTAAAGTCATAATTGAAAAACATGAAATGGCATAAGCAATTCATAAAAAAGGCAACAAAATTCCTTTAGAGGGAACTTTGGTTGGAAAGGACCAAATCAGAAGTTATGAAGGGGAATTTCAAGACCCAAGGGGCCCTCGTAGAAGGTAGTGAGCAAATTCATCAAAGAGTGAAGGGCAAAGGATTCCTCAATTTTTTTGTCTGAAGGAAATCCATGGCAAATAAAGGCAAAAAATTCCTTCAAAAAATACAAGGTAAAGGACAAAGGATTTCTTTGGATATTTTTTTTGAAGAAAATCCAAAGGCACATTTCCTTCGGACATTTTGTCTGAAGGAATTCAAGAAGAGAAAGGGCTAAGACTCCAAAGAAAATGTTTCCTTCAGGCAATTTTTTTGAAGGAATTAAGAACCAAAGGGTAGGTGCCCTTGCGAGGGACTCTCAACGGACCAAGAAGGGACTTTTTCAAGGCCGAAGGGTCACCTTCCCTTTGAGAAGGATCAAATGCAAAAGCCTGAAGGAATTGGAAAGCTGAAGAAATTGCCAAAGGAGTGATGGGTGCATGAACGTCAAATTTAAGGTGGTGAAATAGTTGTTGATCTTGAAATGCTTAAGAATGGGCCTGCATGTGGAAACTTAGTGACCCACTTAGAAGAGAGCCTAAGAGCTCAAATTGCTAGACAGAGACAAAAGATATCAAGGAAAGATGGAACAAAATAGAGAATCTAGAACACAACCACACACACATACGATAACATTTGGAATATTTGAAAAGATGCACCTAGCCAAGCATAGACATGAATCAGATCAGCCCAAGTGGTAAAATAAAGCATTAGCAGAGGAGTTATTCTAGTAGTTGAAATAGTCCTTATGAAATGGTCATCAAGGAATGCAAACAGTAAAGGCAAAGCCTATTTTTATTTGTTTGAGTAAAGGTGAGTGAATAGTCACATAAGTTTAATAAAGAGGAACAACCTTACCTTTCAAAGGACCAAGCAACCCATGCTTTTGAAGAGACATTTAATATGATTTAAATGTCAAAGTCAAGGCTTTTGATGGCCCCAGCATGGTTCCTTCACCATACTTCCTCTTTCCAATGTATTTGATGCAACATGGGCCACTTGTGGAAGGAGGTGCCATTGTCTTATTTTTCTCTGTATATTGTAACTTCTTATTTTTGAGAAGGGATATCTCATATTTTAAGTTGAATCCGTACCAAATTTCACCTTGAATCAATAAGAATGTGTTTTACCTTTGTTTGACTAGTTATGCTTTTGAGTTTGTATGTGTATCAATTCTGTGTTCAGTCATTTTAGCTAGATACTTTCACAAGATTGACACCAACACACCTAGTGTAGCCAAAGATAGTTTTGTAGGTTAACTGGAAGTGCTTCAGCTAGAGTGCAGAGGTAGAAAAGGGTTATCAGATAGTGTGTTTTCTATAGCACTTGTGGTAAGTTCATTTTTTATGTGTCTCCATTAAGCCTCCTTGTTAAAACCCCTACAGTCTATTCTTTTTTCTAGATAAAGTGTATGTTCACCCCCTTTTTGGTTTAAAGTGTGAATAGTTGAGTAGATCAAACTTGTTTGGTACATCACCATTTAGATAGGTTTTATTTCAGTTATATCTTTCTCCCTTTTTACCCCCCCATTGTTAGCAGTAGGAAATCTAGGACCTCAGAGATGCATCAAAGGGAGCTAGCCCTTATCTAGAGATTCTCCCCTCAGTTTTTCTAGACCCACAGCAAGAGGGGAGTCTCCATTGTGCCACGTGGAAGATAGAAGCTCAGCCTCCTATCAAGGGTGCAATCCATAGCGCCAACAATAATAATTCTGGATTATTGAGCCTTCATGAACCCTAGAGTTGAGAATGAGTATTTGAATTTGAATATGATTTATCTTTTCTTGGATGATTGATAATCATTGTATCTAGCAAAAAGAGGTCTTAACCTTTAGCAGAAATCATAGCATGCCACCCTAGAAACTATTATTTTGGAATATTTAAGATAATTGTATAAGTTAGTCACTTATTACACTATAAATACATATTGAAAGATGATCATTGGAGAATTATGTTAAACCTATGTTTATGATATGAACACTTTTAGAGAGTGAAACTTTATTTATAGATTTTAAACTCATTATTAGTAGTCCAACACTTTGGATGTCAAAACATATATGGCAATTGGACTCCTTGTCGTAAAAATAAGTTTAGAATTTACCTTTGATACTTAGTTACACCTTGGTTGGTGATGAAATTTATGCAAGAAATGCATAGAACCCTTCTTTTATAATTAGATTTTGAGTCCTAATTAGACTTATAAGTGCATAAAAGTGATATAATATTATGCATGAAAAAATGATTGATGAGATTATGAGCCTTGAGATGATTAGATAAATTAATAAATGTGTATTGAACATTTATAACTCTATACATGAGGGTTAGGCTTTGTAGGGTCAAAAATGACCACCCAATGATTGTATTTACCACATATGTCTTACTACTGGATTTCGAATGAATTTAGTGGTCACCTATTATTTGTTTTAGGTGATATGCATATATATCAATATATATTAAGAATGTTATATCATTGGGTTCCAACTCATTGTCATATATTACATTATTTTGTGGAGCTTCATGTCCTTTCAATGACTTATTTTATCCACATGGATTATCTCTTCCTCTATTGGTTTTTTGCATCCACTACCTTCACATAAGGGTAGGAACACTCTCAATGGATGAATGATGTGTGGGGGATCCAAATGATATATGATTGGAGGAAAATAACTCCAATAATTATTTCCATCTTTCATTCTAGTTCAATACTTATTCAACGTGGATCTTCTACTGGAGTGTAGTACTTCAGTGAGTAATACTTCTTATTTTGGTTATTGTTATTTGTACCAAGATTTGGTAGATGAATTTTATCATTGGATGATACCCATATATTTCCTATACTAGTATATGTATATGATGAAATTACCAAAATTATACAAACAAGGAATAATATTTAATCTTTGTTTTGTTTGTACACAAAAAATGGAAAATGGAAAACATATGGCCAATATAAATGGACATGGAAATTACTTTACTATGTAAATGGAAATGAATATAAATTATATGTTTAAATAACAATTATTGTGCATCTATTCATAAATAATAGGAGCAATTTTTTTAGTATTTCATAATTGAATTTTAATAGAGGTAATTAATGTTATACTCTAATCATTATTGAAATTAGTAGTGGTGTTTGCACTGGTATAATATCTAATGAATTTTACTTAATCAGAGTTAGAAGGGAATGTAGGACTAGAGATCAATGTCGAATTGAGTCCTATTCTTGGTTGATTATTATTAGTATATTTAACTTAGAAATAAAAAAATTATTGTACATTTTTTTCAATATTTGTCCAAGAGGTTCTTACATTGTGGTATTAGAGCTTAGGTTGAACACTCAAACCTAATGTGCCCATTTATGTTTCAAAATTAAATTTTTTTAGTTCTTTCATAAAGTAAAACATGATTTGTACATGAGCTAACAAGTATGATTACTAACAAGATAAGGAACTTTTAAACTAGATTGTTTAGTTCTTGGTTATGGTAATTAAAAACCTATGATAGGGTAGGTTTTCTAGAACATCAAATTTAGGAATTAAAGTTAGAAGGTGATATGGGATGCTTGTGTGATATGCTATCGCACAAGCACTTTTTTGAGATAATTAGGTTGGTAAGACCTATGGATTGAGTTGTGAACTAGGAATGTGAATAGTAATACATTTCGGAAATCTTTATTATCATTTTGACTCATAAGCAAAATATTGAGTTTGGATGTGATAA